>JABMCL010001597.1:530000-535000 GCA_018857735.1 Alviniconcha marisindica | reverse complement strand
TAATTTTTTGTCTTTATTTATTTTTTGCTCTCCCTGTTTTCTTCTTCTTCTTTGTCATCGTCGTCTTCTATTTTCATTTTCGTTCCTTCTTTTCATCCTTCTTGCTCTTTTTTCCCCCCTTCTTTTTTCCTTCTTTTTTCTCTCTTCTTCTTCTTCTTCTTCTTCTTGCTGGTGATGCCGCTGTTCTGGTTATTGCGGTTGTTAAAGGTGGTGGTGTTGTGTGGTTGTGGGGGCCGGGGGGGGGGGAGTGTTTCTTCTAATTTTTGTTGTCTTCGAAAGTTCGCCATTTTTTCATAGTTCCGGATTCGCTTGCGCCTTTTTCCTACGTGAAGCCATCACCCGACATTGCAACAGCTACACTAAACACCGAAGCCAAACTACATTCACTGGTTTACGACAGCCTTCCTCCACCCACTGTCGTAACTGGTTACGCCATAGATCTCCAAAAACTGCCAGCTAATCCACAGCCGTTTTTCCTTGGTGCTCAAATGGCAGTAAGTCTGTAACAGACAACTTAATTATATCAGGCGTTTCTTTTATAACCGCCCACGTTGCTTACGTCAGCACAAATAAAATCAAAATTGCTCGAATCGAAACGGGACTTTTTGTTTTACCCATGGCGGACGCCTTGTTAAATCCACAGTATTTTGACCATTAATAGCTTTTCTGCTGCACAACTCTCTCTCTCTCTCTCTCTCTCTCTCTCTCTCTCTCTCTCTCTCTCTCTCTCTCTCTCTCTCTCTCTCTCTCTCTCTCTCTCTCTCTCTCTCTCAATCTCTCTCTCTCACAGCTCTTCTAGCCCTTGCCTTCAAACTAGTCTTTAACAACCCCCTCCCCCCCCCCCCCCATGTCTTTTTCAGCTCTGTGTGTGTGTGTGTGTGTTGTGTGTGTGTGTGTGGTGTGTGGTGTGTGTGTGTGTGTGTGTGTGAGTGGGCGTGCGTGCGTGTGCTCTTTATTGGCATTGTGTGTGCGCGCGATCTTGTATGTGTGTGTGTGTGTGTGTGTGTGTGTGTGCGTGCGTGCGTGCGTGTGTGCGTGCGTGCGTGCGCTCGCGGTTTTGTGTGCGTGTGTTTTTGCCATGCTTTGTATAAAAAAATATTTTAAAAATCTTATGTTTATATGCTTGTATACCATTGTGTCTGTCTGTATGCCTGTCTCTGTGTCTGCCTGTCTGTCTGTCTATGAGTGCGTGTGCTCGTGCAAGCGGAATGCGTGAAGAGGTGTGTATGTGAGTATGATGCTGTATGTGTGTATGTGCGTCTGTGCGTCTGTGCGTGTATGTGCGTCTGTGCGTCTGTGCGTCTGTGCGTCTGTGTGTGTGTGTATGTGCGCCTGTGCGTGTGTGTGTGTGTGTGTGTGTGTGTGTGTGTGTGTGTGTGTGTGTGTGTGTGTGTGTGTGTGTGTGTGTGTTTGTGTGTGTTTGTGTGGTGTGGTGTGTGTCAGTGTCTTCCTGCCTGTCTGCGCGCGCGCTCGACAGAGTGCTAAATATAATTATAAAAAAATGAACATTTACACAAACCATTGCTCATTCCTTCGTTCAACGGCGTTTCCTAAATAGGGTGCCGGGTGCTTGAGCCTCCTGGTCCATCCCAAATCGGCTGACGTGCTGCTATCGGGGTCAGAATGGCTCACTGGTCACACACACTGCATCCCCTCCCACGTGACCTCTCCCGGGGCACGTCAGGGGGATTGGACACGTTGCACACACTGCCAGTGAGAGCCCTTTTTGTCATCTTTATTAATTAATACCGCCGTCCTTCATCTTCGTCTCCTTCTGCTGCTGCCGTTGCCCATCCGCCAATGTCATGCTTGCCTTAAGTATCAGTCGCGCTCATCAAGGCAATTTCAGGGACAGTGTCGTCGTGGCCATGGCAGGTCAGAGAATCCGTCCGTCTTCACTGGGGCAGAGTCGACGGCCATCGTCAGCGATGTGACCTATTCAGTACCAGGCCAAAGTATCCTTCCGTCTTCACTGGGGCAGAGTCCACGGCCATTGTCAGCGATGTGACCTATTCAGCGCCACCCCAGGCCAGGTCAAAGTATCCGCCCGTCTCCATTGGGGCAAAGTCCACGGCCATTGTCAACGATATGACCTATTCAGTATCAGGCCAAAGTATCCGTCTGTCTTCACGGGGGCAAATTCCACGGCCATTGTCAGCGATGTGACCTATTCAGCGCCACGCCAGGCCGCTATGGCCAGGTCATTGTCAGTGATATGACCTACTCGCCACTCGAGGCCAAATTATCAGTCTACCTTCAGGGCAAAGCCTAAGGCCATTGCCAGCGCTGTTTTCATCAACCGTGACTCTAAGTGCCACGTCAGGCTATATATCGTGTCTGTCTGGTCTTCAGGGCAAGGTCAGCGGTGAATTTCAGAAGCCGTGTCGCTGTGACCACTGCCATGCTGGCCTCAAACGTCCGTCGGGTCTTCAGGGCAAAGTCTTCGGCCATTGTCGGCGAATCACACAATTCAATGTCACGTCAGGTTAATATGGCTTTCCTCTCTTCAGGGCAAAGTCCACAGCCATTGTCAGCGAATCGCACAATTCAATGCCACATCAGACTAAAATGTCTTTCCTGTCTTCAAGGCAAGATCCTTGTCTTCAAGGCAAGGTCCACGGCCATTGTCAGCGAATCACACACTTCAGCGCCACGTCAGGCTAAAGTATCCTTCCGATCTTCAAGACAAAATCCACGATCCATTTAAGGCACGGAGTCGCCACTGCAGTGCCATGCTTACCTAAAGCGTCAATCCGGGCTTCGGGGCACAGTACTCAACGGTCATTGTCCAGGATGTTACCGTTCCTGTGTCACCCTGGACTAAACGATGAATCCAATTTCCACGACTAAGTCCACGGTCAATTTGAGGGATGTCGCCGTGGCGATGACACTCTATGCTAAAAGGCACAGTCTGTCTGTCTTAGGACCACAAGGTCCACGGTCGGTTCCAGGAACGGTGTCGCTGTTCTTATGTCACGTGTGCCATGCTCGGTTTTCAAGGCAAAGTCCACATTCAGTATCAGGGAAATAGGCCGCCGGTCCAGTGAGGGCCTAGTCTAAATCGTCTGTGCAGTCCCAGGGAGGTCGCCGTTGCAGTGCCACATGCTAGACCGACTCAGTCTCAGTTCAGTCTCCAGCGCAAACTGCACGGTCCGTCTCAGAGACAGTGTCGTTGCTCCAGTGTCACGTTAGCCTACGTCATTCCGGTCTTCATGGCGTAGCACAATCCAAGTCCACAATCAATCAAGGGTATCGCCAGTCCCCGTACACCGGAATGCCAGTGTCACACGGTGATTTATTTTCTGCCTGTTTGTTGATCAGCTGTGAACTGCGAAGTGTGTCCAAAAACTTAAATATCTCAAGGTACATTTGGCTTCCATTGTTCACGAATGCGAACACACACAAACACGCACGTACACACACACGCACGCACACACACACACACACACACACACACACACACACACCACCACGCACGCACGCACGCACGCACGCACGCACGCACGCACGCACGCACGCACGCACGCACGCACGCACGCACGCACGCACGCACGCACGCACGCACGCACGCACGCACGCACGCACGCACGCACGCACGCACGCACACACACACACACACACACACACACACACACACACACACGCACGAACACACACACACACACACGATGGAAGCACACAAGAAGTTAAAATTGAACGATGTTTTTAATTAGTTCAGAGAGCTGCGCCGATTGCTGGTAACCCTTACCTTATTCAAGCAACAAACGGAAAAGAGACGGTTATTTTACCCCCTTTTTTAATATAAAGAAAAGAAGGTGAAACCATCTGTTTTTGAACAATATGTCAATCTAATCTGCAGGGGGGGAATCTGTAACGTAATAAGCATGTTGTTTTGCTCCGTTTACCAAAATAACCACATTCAATTTTAATCTCTTTTGTGTTTTCTTTGACCTTCTGCACCTTATCTGACTCCAACATTGTTTGACTGAGTGATCGCTTGACTATCTATTGACTCATTTTTGCATTCATTAATTTCTTGTATAGTGTCGGTATGCATATGCGTTTAGCATGAGTGACCGCTTGACTACCTATTGACACATTTTTTGCAATCATTAATTTCTTGTATAATGTCGGTATGCATATATATATATATATACGTTAAGCATTTCTTTCATATCAACGCATATTGGTTGTACGCTCAATCTTTAGACCAGCAAAGACATCGATAAAGCTAGCAGATCATCGCAAGAGCATGTGAACTTGTGTTTAGCCAAACTCAGGCTGGAAAAATCTAAAATAAAGTTGGCTGCCAATGTTCTGAGGACAAAAAAATCGAAAACGATGACAACAAAACTGAGAAAATTGAGTGTAATTTATTTTGTCCTATTAAATGGCATTCCACTGACTTTTGTTTGTTTTCACCTTCAACCCGAAACAAATCAATAGCACATCCTGCGAGTTCTAGTGCCTCACTTTCTCCCGTCCGACTCTAATGAATGTCGATTCTTTTTGGGAGCGAGAGAAAGAAAAAATAAACATGTAAAAAATGTTTTTGGATAAGTTTAATCAAGCCAGTTATATTTAAACTTTACTCGTCAGCTTATTTCTCTCTCAGTCAGAGTGACTGGCAGCTGAGAGAATGAAGAGTAAATGTCAAGTAAACGTGGGAGACATCGACCAAAAAAGACAAGCCCGTGAGGTTCCGTGCACTGGATCATGAGTCGATCAGAAGAAAAAAGCCCGTTCTGTACGTGTCACCCTTCATCAGTCCCTTTGCTTTGCTTCGCCTGGTAAAGTGACTGTACGACAGACGCAAGAGCAGCGCTGTCCAGTCCTACACCAGTCCAGTCTGTGGTGCTTTACTTCTCACTTGGGTAAAGGGTGTGTCTGGTGTTGTATCATTATATATATATATATGTGTGTGTGTGTGTGTGTGTGTGTGTGTGTGTGTGTGTGTGTGTGTGTGTGTGTGTGGAGAGAGAGAGAGAGAGAGAGAGAGA
>JABMCL010001597.1:515000-520000 GCA_018857735.1 Alviniconcha marisindica | reverse complement strand
TTTTTGTTTGTTTGTTTGTTTGTTTGAGTTTATGATATATCAAGCGTGAAATTATTTTCAAACAATTTTTTAAAAAGCAACAACATTCTAACAGATTTAAATACCACACGAGAATAGACCAACCCGAGAGAGAGACAAAAAGTCCCACCAGCAACAAACATATATAAACTGAAGTAGTCAAAATAACGGTTATGATTACAATTTCAGAGATCTAATACTGTGCTCGGCAGTGTGTGCAGAAAGACATTATTTTTCTTTTCTTTAAAGAAATCAGTTTTTCTGTTGTGTCTGGTTTGAGATGACATGTTTTCCTATTAACTCTAAATAAATTATTTCTCTTGTTGTGTCTGAATAAATTAGTTATCTTGTTGTGCATAAATAGATGACTTATATCATTGTGTCAGAATAAATTACATCTGTCGTGTTTGAATAAATTACTGATCCTGTTATCCCGAAATAAATTGATTTTCTGGTTGTATCTGAATAAAGAGGCTTTCCTGATGTGCCAAAATAAATTTGTTCTTCTACTGTGTGTAAATAAATGAAAACTGTTGTCTAAATAGCTTTGTTCTCCTCTTGTGTCTGTTGGTTCTGCTGTTATGTCTAAATAGCTTTGTTCTGCTCTTGTGTCCGTTGGTTCTCCAGTTAGGTCTAAATAGCTTAATTCTCCTCTTGTGTCCGTTGGTTCTCCCGTTAGGTCTAAATGGCTAAATTCTCCTCTTGGGTTGCGTCTAGATAGTTTAGTTCTTCCCATGTATATGTTAGTTCTCCTGTAATGTCTACATAGCTTAGTTCTCCTCTGGTGTCTGTTATGTCTCCTGTTATGTGTAAATAGCTTAGTTCTCCTTTGTCTGTTAGTTCTCCTGTTATGTTTAAATCGCTTAGTTCTCCTCGTGTGTCTGTTAGTTCTCCCGTAATGTCTACATAGCTTAGTTCTCCTCTGGTGTCTGTTATGTCTCCTGTTATGTCTAAATAGCTTAGTTCTCCTTTGTCTGTTAGTTCTCCTGTTATGTTTAAATCGCTTAGTTCTCCTTTGTCTGTTAGTTCTCCCGTAATGTCTACATAGCTTAGTTCTCCTCTGGTGTCTGTTATGTCTCCTGTTATGTTTAAATCGCTTAGTTCTCCTTTGTCTGTTAGTTCTCCTTTTATGTTTAAATCGCTTAGTTCTCCTTTGTCTGTTAGTTTTCCTGTTATGTTTAAATCGCTTAGTTCTCATTTGTCTGTTAGTTCTCCTGTTATGTTTAAATCGCTTAGTTCTCTTTTGTCTGTTAGTTCTCCTGTTATGTTTAAATCGCTTAGTTCACCTCGTGTGTCTGTTAGTTCTCCTGTAATGTCCGCATAGCTTCGTTCTCCTCTTGTGTCTGTTAGTTCGCCTACTGTGTCTAAATAGCTTGTTTCTCCTCTTGTGTCTGTTAGTTCTCCTCTTATGTCTTAATAGCTTAGTCCTCTTTAGTCTGTTTGTTCTCCTGATATGTTTAAATCGCTTAGTTCTCCTCTTGCGTCTGTTCGTTCTCCTCTTATGTCTAAATAGTGCAGTTTTCCTCGTTACCCAATGTTTTCCATTCAGAGTGTGTGTTTGTTCTGCCACCCTTCCTGGCCGCCTGGGTGCTCTGTGTCCACTCTGATGCGCCAGGTGAGGAACGGCAACAAAGCGCCATCCTCCAGGACACTCCAAAGGTGTCCAATCGCCTTGCTCACCCTGGCGCCATGTTGACCGGCAGATTTCACCCAGCATTCCTTGCGCGCCGCGTGACCCGTGTGGCTAATTCCTGTGTGAACTTTGAGCCTGTTCGTGACGCAGCCAAAGACTTTTAGTACCGTCTTTGATACAGCGGAAATGCAGGTTTTGTTGATGATAGCCACTATACTGTCTCTCGCGGTTGAAGATTTTTTTGGTCGGTTGATGGATTTCATCACTGGTTGCTTGATTATCTGAGTGACCGACTTAATTACGTAGTCTGGGTTAGTTGGTTCGTTGGTTCTTCATTTGCTTGACTGCCTCCGTTCCTCTGTGACCTCGGGTCTGACTGACTCGGCAATGGCTGGCCGAGTTGGCGGGTTGTGGCAGCGAAGAATGTACTACCAGACTTTCATTGAGAAACCAGTCTACACTGGTGTGTGTGTGTGTGTGTGTGTGTGTGTGTGTGTGTGTGTGTGTGTGTGTCCTCTTCAGTAAAACTGAGACAGGTGTCTGAAAAGGAAAGTAGATTGGTTATAACATAATCACAGATTATTTATGGCTCCCCATCAGTCTCGGAAGAGCCAGGAGCGCTTGCAAAGGCCAACTGCCGGATACGCGCGCGCGCGCACACACACACAGCACACACACACACACACACACACACACACACACACACACACACACACACACACACACACACAAACAAATACATGCATAACTCGTGATGGGTTCGCCGTAGAATGAGGAGACAAATTTACCACAAATCAGTATGCAGAAGTGTATATGTCTCCATGCGGGCTGGTCACGAAGTGTATTGCTTCCCAATACAGTGGGTATTAACAAAAGCATCCCAAGCAACAGCAAGCGTGAATAAAAACTGAAGAAACGCAGTATGGGTACACTCGTTAAAAGGACTTGGCGGGATGCGTCCATACGATGAGGCAACTTCGGCAAATGCGCGTGTCCCTTCTGCACTCCTCGTGGACAGGTCACTCCTAGGTCAGCACAGTGAAGACTATGTCCTCCTAAGCCGCCACAGATCTCTCTCTCTCTCTCTCTCTCTCTCTCTCTCTCTCTCTCTCTCTCTCTCTCTCTCTCTCTCTCTCTCTCTCTCTCTTCTCTCTGCTCTTCTAATCTCACCTCGAACTTTTTTTCATGCAATTCCAACCAAATCATTGACTATGCTTCAACACTCTGGGACTCTGCTAGTGCAAACACATAAAACCTCTTGTTAGTATTCACAAGCGAGCCCTTAAACTAACCCTTCTAAAATCCACATCTTTGACAGCTCATGACTATAAACTTTTAGATGTTCTTCCGCTAAAATTAAAATTAAAATTTAATAAAGATATTATTATGCATAAAATAGTATCTGGTTATGCGCCATCAAATCTAAAATTAAACTTTCATTCAAATCAGAACAGACATCCACACAAACTTGTAGTACCGCGTCCTAGATTAGATTTATTTAAATGTAGCTTGATGTATTCCGGGGGAAACCTATGGAACAATTTACCATTATCGATTAAATATTTGTCAGATCACAAAGCATTTAAAAAAATATTTAAACAGTACTTAATGGAAAAAATCACAACAAACATTGATTAAGGATATGTGCACTATTTCTTTGATTTTGAACATGATCGCATTCTCAATATTTGTGAATATGATGTGTTAAATATGTATATCATGTATACATGTATGCTCTCTCTCTCTCTCTCTCTCTCTCTCTCTCTCTCTCTCTCTCTCTCTCTCTCTCTCTCTCTCTCTCTCTCTCTCTCTCTCTCTCTCTCTTTTAATGACCTTGCCGGAAATAAAGCAGATATATCATCCATGTGGTGAGCTATCAACACACTCACTAAAGGCCACAGCCCTGCAAACAATAATCTTCCATCAGAACTCACACCAGACGTCTTTAACGCCCACTTCGTATCTGTAGTCTCCAAGTACATCAAACCAGACGATCAAACCGATGGGTCTCAGTATAATTGTTCTGATAGGTTACTAAACTTTTGCAGAGATCGAATCTTTCAAAATACCACATTTTCAATTCCTCCTCTATCTGTATTCGAAGTAGGAATATCTATCTCAAAGCTGGATAATAAGAAATCTACAGGTTGTGATGGTATTAGTGTCAAACTTCTAAATATTGCCCTTCCTTACATAGCTTACATATATTTATAACTTATGCATACAAAAGAATGTTTTTCCAACCGCATTCAAGAGAGCTCAAGTAATTCCACTCCCTAAAACAAAAACTATCTCCACCGATCTGAACGATTACCGCCCTATCTCGATCTCTGTCTGTTCTCACAAAGCCACTAGAAAGACACATTCACAAACATTTGACAAACATTTTAGAAACACACCAGCTTTTCCATTCATTTCAGTCTGGCTTCCGATGTGGGCATTCTTGTCAAACGGCGGTTACCCGTTTAACTGATACTTGGCTCTCAGCTTTTAACAATCGCCAGATGACAGGCGCCGTATTTCTCGATTTTCGCAAGGCTTTTGATCTGGTTCATCACGATATTTTACTGAAAAAAATATCCACGTCAGTACAACTTAAGCATCGCAAGTATAGCTTTCTTACGATCTTACTTACAGGATCGTCTACAATGCGTACTTGTAAATGGCACATACTCCCAAGAAGCGTCTGTAACAAGTGGAGTGCCTCAAGGGTCGATCCTAGGCCCGCTTCTGTTTTGCATCTTTATTAATGACTTGCCCCTGTGTCTTACACGTGCGTCAGTCCAATGTGATTTATTTGCTGATGATGGCACCCTTAATACAGCTAATGACAACATAGATTAATATACGTAGGGATTTACAACAAAGTCTATATGATGTCTCTGGATGGTGTTGTAGAAATCGGATGGCACTGAATCCGACGAAAACAAAATGCATGTTGATGGCGACGAGACAAAAACACCAGAAAAAACAGCTCCCTTTAAATCTAAAGTTCGAGACCACGCCAATAGAACAAGTTTCAAAACATCGCCTACTTGGAAATAACTGTAGATGAACAGCTAAAGTGGCAAACGCATATTAACAACATTTGCAGAACCGTTTCTAGAAATATTTTCTTCTTTCGAAACTGAGCCAAATTGTCAGCCAAAAATCCAAATTAGCCTTCTTCTTTGCACACATTATGTCACATATGAACTATGTTTCAAATGCATGGGATGGATGTGCCTGTGTGCACATGAAGCAGCTGTATTCTCTCCACAAACGTGCCGTAAAATATTTGATGCCAATTCCGAATTTAGACTACAAACAAAATGCTGTGCTCTCAAACTACTCTCTTTAGACAAACAAT
>JABMCL010001597.1:497500-512500 GCA_018857735.1 Alviniconcha marisindica | reverse complement strand
AATCATGGGCACAAGCAATAGGAAAGTCAGGAGGACTGGGCGGAGCTGAATGGGTGTAGAAATTAGGTCTCAGATGAGAGAGAAAGACAAACACACACACACACACACACACACACACACACACACACACACACACACACACACACGCACGCACGCACGCACGCACGCACGCACGCACGCACGCACGCACACACACACACACACACATACTACCACACACACACACACACACACACACACACACACACGCACGCACGCACGCACGCACGCACGCACGCACGCACACACACCACACACACACACACACACACACACACACGCAAAGAGGGACAGAGACTGAGACATAGAGAGAGAGACAGAGACACACAGAGAGAGGGGGGAGAGAGAGAGAGACAAAGAGACAGAGAGAGACAGCGAGATTGTATTCATGTTTTATTCACATGACCAAAGTCTTCCGAAATCTCTTTGGATCGTATTTCATCAAGCAGAAAATCACTGACGCCACAAGGGAAAGCAGAGAAGGGAAATGGGAGACCTGAAGAGAGAATTATTCTGCTCATTTTAGTAACTTCACCGACGACACTGGCTGCTAGCATACGCTTCACAATATAGCGCATAGAGAGATACATACGTAGACAGACACATAGACTGAGAGGCAGCCACATAGACACTTAGGTAGACGACAGACATCTAGATAAGAAAGGCATATACCCAGACACATAGACGACAGGCATATAGATAGAGATATACCCAGACACACAGAAGACAGATATATAGATATATATACCCAGACACATAGACGACAGACATTTAGATAGACAGACATACACACAGATATACAGATCAGCCGATCGACAGAGAGATGCATAGATCGCTCAGCAGACCTACCGACAGATAGATCGACAGACAGAGAAACAGACAGATAGACACATAGGCAAACAGATAGATAAACAGACAGATAAATAGGCAGACAAACAGATAAACAGACAGATAGATAGATAGGCAGGCAGGCAGACATAGATAAACAGACAGACAGACAGACACAGACAGATATAGATAGATAGATAGATAGATAGATAGATAGATAGACGGTCGGTTCTTAACGCCCGCGTATATCCCATCAGGGCGAAAGCCAAGGCTGGACATGATCGAAGCGCCTGTTGCAGCGAGCTAAGTCATCATTTCCGTTCTCTCCATTTCAAATGATTTGAACTGACTTCTGTACTAGCTGACTGCACCCTGCTGACACGATTGATTTGTTTCAAACTTGTTTCAGAGCTCCGTCTGCTTCAAATCTTCATTTGTCTATGCATCGATCGCCTCGCTACAACATTGCCAAAGAAAACAACTGTGGAAGACACTGATGTGACCTACTTCAACATTAGTTTGACAATAGTTTGATTAATACATTTGGCTTGTTTGTTGATCTTGCTTTGCCAGTTGTTTTTGTGTTCTTGGAGCAGTTTTATGTGCTTGTTTTCCTTTTTTTCCGGGGGAAGGTGGGGGTTGTTTACTGATTGTGCGTGTGTGTTTTGTTGCTGTTTGTATAATCTCGCCCACCTTGTAAAATGTAGAGGGAAAAGCGCTAGTTATTGGAATTCCCCGGCAAAAACATCCACCCACCTCAGTAACTAACACTCAACGGATGAATCAGCTCTCGACATAATCAACTACGATTCAAACAAAACACGCATCTACAGGAAATCATAAATATTATGTACAATCAGCTTTCAATACGATCAATTAAAATTGAAACACATCTCTACAAGAAATTCAGTTTTCAATACGATCAACAACGCTTCGAGCACTAAAAAAACTAAACAAAAACAAACAAAAAACCTCTTACTGACAATCAGCTTTCAATACGACCAGCAACGCTTCCAGCAAAAACAATGCTTCCAACAAAAACACACTTGTAACGGAAAATCAGTTTTTAACACGATCAACAACGTTTCCAGCAAAAATGCACGTCTAAGGGACAATCAGCTTTCAATATAATCAAGAGCCTTTCCGGACTTGTAACGGACAATCAGCATTCAATACGATCAACAACGCTTGCAGCAAAAACACACCTCTAACGGACAATCAGCTTTCACTGAATAGGATCAACAGCCTTTACAGCAAAAACACACCTCTAACGGACAATCAACTTTCACTGAATAGGATCAGCAGCCTTTCCAGCAAAAACACACTTGTAACGGACAATCAGCTTTCAATACCATAAACAACGCTTCCAGCAAATAAAACACATCTCTAACGGACAGTCAGCTTTCAATACGATCAACATGCAACGCTTCCAGCAAAAACACACCTTTAACGGATGAAGAGTTGTAGAGGGCGGTCAAGACGATGCGGGGAGCCCGCTGACAGCTCTGCAAAAAGCGGCCCATCACGGCTGTCTGGTAATGGGCCGCCACCTCATCAACACGTTGTCCGCCATGTCACAACCTCATTCAATATGAATGATAAAGGGGAGATGACCCGCGCTGACAGCAGGGGAGGTAATCGTGCAAGGAAGGAAATGGCGGGATTATTGGAAAGGGTCAGGAAGGAGCCTATCGATTCAAACGGTGCGAGGAGTAAAGCTGGCGGATGCGTCATATGCCGGGTAGGTGCGTGGTGGCCACGATCCCCCTTCCGTTGCTTTTAAAGGAGCCTGGACCGATTCGAAGTACACTGAATTTGTGCTTCGGTTAAGAACGTGAGAGTTTTGCGTGTGCAACCCGTATTTGCTTGTTTTCTTTTTCGTCTTTTCTTGAAGACAAGTGGGGTTGAGGGAGGGTTACGGAGGGGGGGGGGGCGGAAAATGAAAGTCAAGTGGAGGATTTCCTGTCATTAGGGCAGCTACGTTCCGTCTCAAAAGGGGTAACGTCCTTTACAACGGAGTGAACAGAAAGTGGTCCTTTTCAGCTGTGGGTGCTGAAGGCAGCCATTTCAGCTGAGTGAACAGAAGGCAGTCATTTACAGATGAATTAACAGCTTTTTACAGCTGTGTGAACTGCAGGCTGTCTTTTACCGCTGTGTAAATTGAAAGTATTACTTTACAACTGTGAATTGAGGGTAGTCCTTTACATCTGAGTGAACATAAGGTAGTCCTTTACACCTGAGTGAACAGAAGGTAGTCCTTCACAGCCGAGTGAAGAGAAGGCAGTCCTTTACAGATGAGTGAAGAGAAGGCAGTTCTTTACAGCTGAGTAAACAGAAGACAGTCACAGAATGTGGTCCTTTACACATTTTTTAACACACGGCAGACCTTGATAGCTGTGTGAACCGAAGGCAGACCATAATAGCTGTGTGAACCGAAGGCAGACCTTGATAAGTGTGTGAACCGAAGGCAGACCTTGATAGCTGTGTGAACCGAAGGCAGACCATGATAGCTGTGTGAACCGAAGGCAGACCTTGATAGCTTTGTGAACCGAAGGCAGACCTTGATAGTTGTGTGAACCGAGGGCAGTCCTGTTTATATGTGATGTAGTTTTTCTTAATTCGCGTTGTTATCTGTTTATTTCTTCGTTCGTTCAATTGTTTTCTCTGGTTTTGCTTGTTTGTTTATTTGTTGATAGTTTCGGCTTCTGTATTCGCCTAAACGCTCAGCTCTGTACAACCTCTACCAGAGGTACGCACCAGTTATCCAGTCAACAAAATGAAAGAACATGTCCATTTAGCAGCAGTATCTGTAGATGGGACGATGGTAATACAATCTGCATCATTCGTTAGAGTCTATTCGCTAAAGCTTTCAAAGTTTCCGTCCGTACGCCACTTATTGAGGGCTAATTCTAAATGAGACGGTCATGAACATAGTTTTATTCTTGCGGTAGGACCATTGTTCCTCACAGAGGTTTTAATGGCTTTGTGGATGACTCATAGAGGACCACATATACGCTATTAAGTTCAAGGTCGGTGACCCAGCCGTCATATGACTGGTTCTGCTATACTGCTGCTGCTGTTTCTGCTTCTGTCGGCTGTTGCTCTTGTTGTTGTTTTTCCTGTCAGTAATATGTATGTACTGGTCATTTTGGGTTCCTGGACGAGGCGGGAACCCACAGCTTCCGCCACCAGGATCTTTCAAAACCTGAGTACTCAAACGTGATGTTACAGTCAATGAACAATCAACTTCTCGCGCTCTCAGTGGAAGGGTGGTTTTGTTGTTGTTGTTGTTGTTGTTGTTGTTTGTTGTTTTTGTTTTGTTTTTTGTTTTTCGGGGGGGCGTGAGTGTGTGTGTGCGCGTGCGCGCGGGTGTGTGTGTGGGGGGGGGGGCTGGGGGGGGGGGTATGTGTGTGTGTGTGTGTTGTGTTGTGTTGTTGTTGCTGGTTTGTTTCTTTGTTTGTTGTTTTGGCGGGTAGATTACCTTCATTGCCAACATATTAGGTCAAGCACATCTATTGGAAGGTATAGTTGTTGTTGTTTTTTGTTGTTGTTGTTTTGTTTTTGATTTTCGTTTTTCATGTTCTTCCTTCTTTTTCTTCTTTTTTCTTCTCTCTCTCTCTCTCTCTCTCTCTCTCTCTCTCTCTCTCTCTCTCTCTCTCTCTCTCTCTCTCTCTCTCTCTCTCTCTCTCTCTCTCTCTCTCTCTCTCTCTCTCAAAGTATAACAATGCTTTGACTTTAACGTCCTGTCACCCGCATAAGGTCGCATCAGGATGACTCACAATGAGAGTGCTGAAGTACATCTCAAAACGTACTGAGCAATGTATTTTGAGTATTTTTGACATTCAAGTTCATCTGACAATCGTGGATGTTCCGTTCGGAATAAAAACAACATGACTGTTGGATGGCCAAAACCAAAAGAAATGGTCACAGCATTTTAATAGCCAAAATATGCATAAGGATTTGCAACGACAAAATTCTTTCCTTCCATTGTCCGTGATGTTTGAAAAATCGGCTAAAGATCCAACATGCTTAGACTTTTGACAGAAAACTAAGAGCAGGCAAAGAAAAAAGGTGTAGTCAAAGTCGTTATTTGTGATCTGTCATAATCAACCTACTTCCGGAACCAAAGGACTGTTTCGACATTTCTCTCAAGAACTTTCTCTAAAAGATTTTTCCCTCCCAAACATATATATCTGCCTTCCCTTAGTGCTGCGCGACCTAACGAATTGGTCCATCATAGATTGCGCTAGTGAGCATCCAGTTTTGTTTCTACACGGAAATCAGGAATGAAAAAATGTATCTGGTTCATTGGGACGCGACTTTGCTGCGGGCATTCAACCAATCACATGCTCATGTACTCAGATCGAAGTGTAGGAGAGAAGAAAAAAATCGCGCAAGTAATTGATTGTTGCGGCATTACATGTAGATCTGGAAGACCTTAAACATCATAAGACATCCGTGTACTGTGCGAATAACGACACTCTTCGACGACCGGCTAAGCGATGCTACATGTGCATCAGACGCCTACTCATTTTTGTCAAAATGTGCTTGTGTGAGAACCTGAGCAGATGACAAGGTCACTCTTCCCGGGGTCAAATTGAAAGGGAGATAATCCACCGCCAGCAGTCTCGCACTATGGCGAAGGTCATCCCAAACATCGGAGGTTGCTTGCGTTACAGGAAGTGGCACAATGGCACAGCCGTTTCAGAGAAAAAGCGGAGAGCTGCTGGGCGGGAGCGTGACTTGGCAAGACATGAAAGATGGCTTACTTTTTCATATAATTCAACCTACACTTGTTTATAATATATAAGCCAGCGAAAAGACAGGATACACTACGACCATGAAATACAAGTCGCGACCAGACAAGTTTTAAAAAATGCAAATTGTCCGTATTACACATTACAAGTATAAACGGCAATTCGCTGCGAGCGAAGAACACACAAGAAAAGCCCGAAAAGGCAAGTCCAGGCCATACTGAAAAGACCAGATATAATAATGGTCTATTATGCCTGGTGTTTCCAGGCAAAAAAGACAGACCAGATAGATAGATATATATATATGTGTGTGACAGAACATAATAATCAAATAATAATTAAAGTATTTGTAAAGCGCAAAATCCTGTGTGTGTGTGGGTGTGTGTGTGTGTGTGTGTGTGTGTGTGTGCGTGCGTGCGTGCGTGCGTGCGTGCGTGCGTGCGTGCGTGCGTGCGTGCGTGCGTGCGTGCGTGCGTGCGTGCGTGCGTGCGTGCGTGCGTGTGTGTGTGGTGTGTGTGTGTGTGTGTTTCCTAGCTCACCTCGGGTTGACTGAAGCCCGTCAAGCCAGAACAGAAATTGAAAACGGTTTTGTCAACCGCTCGAGGGTAGACGAAAAACTCTAAATACGACATTACACTACATTTGTCTCCCTTCCGGCTAGATCTGTTTTCATAAGATTCCCCAGCCATCTTGGTCCAACAGATTGAGTTCGCGACGAGCAAACAATGTCCTTTGCGTCTGCTGTTTGTCCAAACGCGACTGCTGCTGAAAACATCGGAGAGCAGGTTGAATTTTTAAAAAGGAAAAGAAGAAAGAAAGGAAGCCCGCAAACATTTAGGCGATTTCAAGCAAAGTGAAAAAAGGAATAAAGAGCGAATGCCCCCTGTCTCCAACGACCCATTCCCATCTCAACTCAAATATAAAATTCAAATACACGAAACGGAGAAAATTGAACAGTATTAGAAGTGCAATGTCAAACAGTGTTTTCAAGGTCCAAACACATGAAAGGGTTATAAAAAAAATTAAAAAATGAAGACTATTTATTATGACAAAACAAAACATGCGAATTTTCGGGGTAATCCCCTTTTTCAAGCTACAAAACAACACTTAAACAACAGTTGACATCGCCAGACTTTTTGTTCTTGTTTGATGATGATGTTCATAGCGTTGTTTTTGTTTCTCTTCTTCTTCTTCTTCTTCTTCTTCTTCTTCTTCTTCACTTTTTCTCTCCTCTTCTTCTTTCTCCTCTTCTTCTTCCTCCTCCTCTTTTTTTCCTCATCCTCCTCCTCCACCCCTTCCTCTTGTTTTTCGTCTTATCTTGCTCTTCCTCCTTTGTCTTCTCTTCTTCTTTTTCTCAGCCCTACTACTAATTCTCCTAGCCTTCACTCAAGACTTTTGTCAATGCCTTAGCCGCTGCACCTTCTCGGTAGATGCTGTTATGTTGTTGTTTGTTGTTGTTTGGGGGGGGGGTTGTTGTTGTGTTGTTGTTTGTTGTTTTTAGGTGAGTTTTCTGTTACTGTTGTTGTTGTTGTTGTTGTTGTTGTTGTTGTTGTTGTTGTTGTTGTTGTTGTTGTTGTTGTTGTATTTTATATATATTGGTTTTTGTTGTTTGTTTGTTTTGTTTGTTTGGTTGAGTGGGTGTTTTTTGTTTTTGTTTTTGTTTTTAATGTTGTGGGGGGTGTGTGTGTGTGTGTTGTGTGTGTGTGTGGTGTGTGTGTGTGTGTGGTGTGTGTGTGTGTGTGTGGTGTGTGTGTGTGTGTGTGTGGTGTGTGTGTGTTGTGTGTTGTGTGTGTGTGTGTGTGTGTGTGTGTGTGTGTGTGTGTGTGTGTGTGTGTGTTGTGTGTGTGTGTGTGTGTGTGTGTTGTGTGTGTGTGTGTGTGTGTGTGTGTTGTGGTGTTGTGTGTGTTTGTTGTTGTTGTTGTTGTGTTGTTGTTTGTTGTTTGTTTTGTTTTGTTTTTTCACCTGTAAATTTCTGTCAGCTTACTGTTATGTGTAGGTAGTTCGCCCCATGTATTAAACGGGGGTCGCGTCAAACACAAAAAGATTCAAACGAACGCTTATTTATTTTAACACGGACACACTTTTTTCTTTAGGGCTCGCTTCAGTTGCGATTACTTGGCGTAACTTTTTCGGGGTCAGTCATTAGTGTTGCTAGGAGAAAGCTAGAAGGCGAGGTGATCCTGATACATTCTGTCAATATTGTTCATCGTTTCTTCTCAAATTAATCTCTCTATCTGTCCGTTTGTTGCTTGCGAAAGGCCAATTTAGAATCACTGCACTTGTTTTTCCTGCTCAAACAGAAACCTTAAGCAGTGTTACTGATCACCTTTTACTGTGAACTATTATAATCGTCAGACTTTTTCTTTTTTTTAATTCAATATAACAAATATAACACAATTATAGAACATATCAGTACACCCGTTCCAACAGTGGATAACATACGTATACAAATATACATGCACATGTTATACATACATAATAGACAAAAAGATACATCCATACAACAAAGAGTTGGACAAAGTACTTCATAGACAGATATTTGCCTGCACAATGAGTGATTGACTGCCTGTCACATGTGTATATATTCTAAATCTAAAATAACTACATATGCCCTGAGGTTATCAGTTTTCTGTTTTCAAAATAGGCTTATAACAGAGCCAGTTCAAGATAAAGGTGGGCAGTTCGCCGCTGATCTTTGCATTGTATTCATCTATTTTGTATTTCAGCATCAGTTGTTGAAGGAAGCAGGAGAGTTGGCAAGCACTTGTCGAGTTTGCATTTGTATATAAATTGCTTAGCTTAAAGTATCACTAAGTCAAAGACTGTGTCAGATTTGATGTCTATTTCTGTTCTAAACAATACAAGATTTTGTGTAAATTTTGCATTTAGCGCTGTCTCACATTTTCCTTTCAATGTTGTTTCCAGCGAAGTCCAAAAACGTTTGATACAAGCACATTTCCAAAACATATGTTCAATGCTATCTTTTTCGTCATTGCAGAAGCCACACTGAGTGTTAGCAGTGACTCCCATTTTGTTTAATACTATGTTAGTAGCTATTATTCTATGTATAATGCGCATTTGTAACCATTTAAGTTTTACATCTTTAATTTTTTGTACTTTTATGAAAACTGTATTCCAAGAAATATTTGACTTCAGTTTTTCATTCCATTTGAACCAACAATTTGGCATACAGTATAATTGTCAGACTTGATCATGAGCTACCATGATGTCTTGATATCTCAGTCTGTTGCTGTTGTTGTTCTTGTTGTTGTCGTCGTTGTTGTTGCTGTTGTTGTTTTTAACACTTGTCGCGCGCCTCATCTCCAGATGAGCCCTAAGCGCTTCACAATGGCAACTATAGCGCTGTTCTCTGCTTCCGAGAAGACCCACAGCGCTCTAATCGTGTGAGACTGAATGAGTGACTGTAGCTTTACACGAGTGCGTGTTGAATATCCACCGAAATGTTTACAACGCTGTTTGGTTGTTAAATGGGTGGTGCTACGTAAAAGTGCTGCCGTTTCGGCGCACGTTCTGTGTACACCATACAACCGTGCACCAGTTTTACAGTTCACTTTATTTAAAGCCAAATACCGTCGTAGGATGCATGTGTGTTTAACCGTAACCTAGCTGCCACCCGCACTTTCGGCAGAATAACAGAGAACATCTACATGCTACTGCGGTAACACGGGGGTGGCACGGATACCGAAATAAGTGTCCACGCAGAAAGGTGACACGGAAGAAAATTCTCCGGCCGTTCCGGCCGGGTCTTGAACCCCAGACCTTTCAGTCGATCGCGAGTCCGTCGCTCTACCACTGAACTATCCCCTTTCCCCGGTGAACGCCTCCTCCGGCGTAATTCTAAGGTGGGTGGCTCCGTGCAATCGTTTATTTTTTATTTTTTTATAACCTTTTTCGCAAACTAATGGTTTGTTATTGGAATTTCTTTGTCGACAGTTCCAGACTGTTCCTCTCTCTCCCGCGCGCGATCTTAATCGTTGTCGCAAAATGACGATGTGTTATCGGCATTTCTTCATCGACAGTCAAAGACTGACTCTCTCTCGTCGGTTGCGTGCTTCGATTAGTGTCTTCGGTGTACGTTTGTTTTCTTCTTTCTTCCCTTGTTTGTTTGTTGTTGTTTGTTTTGTTTGTTTTGGGGGGAGGTGATTTATTTTTGTTTTGGGGTGTGTGTGTGTCTCCCCCCTTTCCCCCCCCCCCCCCAACCTTACCACCTATTTGTTTTCCATTCTAATTGTTGTGAGTTTTTCTGTACTTTTCTCCATGCATGTACTACTGTTTTTGCCTAATTTGAAATGCCCGCTGTAAATTGCTATTGTTAGGTGAGAGACGCCTCAGGAATAAATGATGATGATGATGATGTGATTGTGATGATGAAGGAGATGATGATGATGATGGTTGCTGTTGCTGTTTTCATTTTGTTGATATTACATCATCATCATTTTCATTGTGTTTCAGAACAAATATGTCAACTGATTTTCAGTGTAACTAAAACAATCAATCAAAATCCGCCAACGCAAAGATAAAACGTAAACGGTCGAATTTCCAAGCTTCCACGTTTACGCAAGCCCAAAAGACCGTTTCTTGTCAACTTCGTTGCTGTTTTCTTCGGTCCACAAGCAGCGAGACTGAGGCGTCTGACTTTTCGATCGTGGGAAGCTGATGATGACGCTATGGACTGATTGGCTTATCGCCGGGTTGTCTCCGGAGAGGTGCTGTAGCGCGGCTGTTGAGGGGCTGGACCTGGAGGTCTGACAGACCTGTAACGTTGCGCTGTCGCCACCACAATGTTTCTGCATTAACCTATTCCCTGCCTGTCTAATGACATCTTTGGCTAAGTACTTCCAGTCATCTATAGGATGCCGTACGACTCGATCCCTGCTTGAATTCTGACTCACGTATTTTCGTAGGAAGGAAAGTTGTCGGAACCAGGGTCTCTGGCTAGCTTAAACCGACTTCGAGACTATGCCTGAAAGAAAACTGCACCGACAATGAAAGGTTTTCGGTAGGGAAAGACTTAAAGATGGAAGACGATGGGAGCGAAATCTTTTCTTCTTCTTCTTTTTTTTTTTTTTTTTTGGGGGGTGGGGGGTATGTGTGTGTGTGTGCGTGTGCGTGTGCGTGTGTGTGTGTGTGTGTGTGTGTGTGTGTGGTGTGTGTGTGTGTGTGTGTGTTGTGTGGTTGTGTGTGTGTGTGTTGTGTGTGTGTGTGTGTGTGTGTGTGTGTTGTTTGGTGTGTGTGTGTGTGTGTGGTGTGTGTGTGTTGTGAGGTGAGTGAGTGATGTGTGGTGTGTGTGTGTGTGTTGTGTGTGTGTGTGTGGTTGTGTGTGTGTGTGTGTGTGTTGTGTGTGTGGTGTGTGGTGTGTTTTTTGTTTGTGTTTGGTGTTGTGTTGTTTGTTTGTTGTGGTGTATTATTATTGTGTAGTGTGTGTGTGTGGTGTGTGTGTGTGTGTGTGTGTGTGTGTGTGTGTGTGTGTGTGTGTGTGTGTGTGTGTGTGTGTGTGTGTGTGTGTGTGTGTGTGTGTGTGTGTGTGTGTGTGTTGGTGTGTGTGTGTTTTTTGTGTGGTGTTGTTTGTGGGGGTGGGGGGGGTGGTTGTGTGTGTGGTGTGTGTGTGTGTGTGTGGTGTGGTGTGTGTGTGTGTGTGTGTGTGTGTGTGTGTGTGTGTGTGTGTGTGTGTGTGTGTGTGTGTGGTGTGTGTGTGTGTCTGTGTTGTTGTGTGTGTGTTGTGTGTGTGTGGTAGTGTGTGTGTGGTGTGTGTGTTGTGTGTGTGTGTGTGTGTGTGTGTGTGTGTGTGTGTGTGTGGTGTGTGTGTGGTGTGTGTGTGTGTGTGTGTGTGTGTGTGTGTGTGTGTGTGTGTGTGTCTGTGTCTGTGTCTGTGTGTGTTTTCGTTCAAAGTCATAAGACCGTGTCCATCAACTACAAACTTTAAAAAGAAAGCCAAGTCGAAGTGGAATTAATATGGCAACAGAAGAGAGAGACTGCTCCGCCTACTGACGTAATGTACAACAACAAATGGCGGTGCCCACGTGTTTGAAAGATTTACCGCAACGTATTTCTCTCTCACTCATGTACGATTATCCCCGACCCTTCGAGGAGTTCACCAAAAGGAAGTGACTCTGAACTGTAGGATAAAAATGGCGGTCGAAACGGCCAGTAGTGTGCCTTGTTTCCGTGTGCTGACTGGCTGATCACGGTCTGTCGCTTGGATTCTGGCAACTCTTTAACGGAACCTCGGTCTGTCTGCCTTAACGGCCTGGCCAAACCGGCGGTTGACGTCTGCCTTATCACCAGGCGGACTGTTTGAAGCGCCGGTTTGGCCTGGTGGTAAGGCAGACGTCAACCGCCGGTTTGGCGGTTGACGTCTGCCTTATTACCAAGCCAAACCGGCGGTTGACCTCTGCCTTATCACCAGGCCAAACCGGTGGTTGACGTCTGCCTTACCACCAGGCCAAACCGGCGCTTCACATCTGCCTTACCACCAGCCCAAACCGGCGGTTGACGTCTGCCTTACCACCAGGCCAAACCACCGGCGCTTCATGTCTGCCTTACCACCAAGCCAAACCAGCTGTTCACATCTGCCTTACCAACAGGCCAAACCGGCTGTTCACGTTTGCCTTACCACTAGGCCAAACCGGCTGTTGACGTCTGCCTTACAACCAGGTCAAACCGGCTGTTGACGTCTGCCTTACCAACAGGTCAAACCGGCTGTTCACGTCTTCCTTACAAACAGGCCAAACCGGCTGTTGATATCTGCCTTACCACCAGGCCAAACCGGCTGTTGACGTCTGCCTTACCACCAGGCCAAACCGGCTGTTGACGTCTGCCTTACCATCAGGTCAAACCGGCTGTTCACGTCTGCCTTACCACCAGGCCAAACCGGCTGTTGACGTCTGCCTTATCAACAGGTCAAACCGGCTGTTGACGTCTGCCTTACCACCAGCCAAACCGGCTGTTGACGTCTGCCTTACCACCAGGCCAAACCGGCTGTTGACGTCTGCCTTACCACCAGGTCAAACCGGCTGTTCACGTCTGCCTTACCACCAGGCCAAACCGGCTGTTGAGGTCTGCCTTACCACCAGGCCAAACTGGCTGTTGACGTGTGCCTTACTACCAGGTCAAACCGGCTGTTCACGTCTGCCTTACCACCAGGCCAAACCGGCTGTTGACGTCTGCCTTACCACCAGGCTAAACCGGCTGTTGACGTCTGCCTTACCACCAGGCCAAACCGGCTGTTGACGTGTGCCTTACCACCAGGTCAAACCGGCTGTTCACGTCTGCCTTGCGACCTGGCCAAACTGGCGGTTGACCCTGTCGACGATCCGTTTACTTCGGCTCAAATGGAGAAGCAGCTGCTGTTTTCCCACTGCTGCCCGTTATCAGGAGTGAACTGGATGAAACTGGGCAGGAGTGAGTAAGAAAGTAACTGGATTTTAACATAGGATAAAAACACATAATGGAATTGCCCCTTATGGGAAGAATAAAGTGTTATTCAATTCGCACTTGTTACAATCAGTGTTTCTTTGCAGTTATTGTGTGCTGGTGGTGGTGGTTCTGGTGGTGGTGTTATTGTGGTGGTGATGATGGTGGTGATGGTGGTGTTTGAGTGTTGGCCATTTTATAGTTCTTATAGGGTTTTTTCTTCTTCTTTTGTTGTTGTTGTTGTCTTTTCTGTGTGTGTGTGTGTGTGTGTGTGTGTGTGTGTGTGTGTGTGTGTGTGTGTGTGTGTGTGTGTTGTGTGTGTGTGTGTGTGTGTGTGTGTGTGTGTGTGTGTGTGTGTGTGTGTGTGTGTGTTGTGTGTGTGTGTGTGTGTGTGTGTGTGTGTGTGTGTGTGTGTGTGTGTGTGTGTGTGTGTGTGTGTGTGTGTGTGTGTGTGTGTGTGTGTGTGTGTGTGTGTGTGTGTGTGTGTGTGTTGTGTGTGTGTGTGTGTGTGTGTTGTGTTGTGTGTGTGTGTGTTGTGTGTGTGTGTGTGTGTGTGTGTGTGTGTGTGTGTGTGTTTTCTTGTTGTTGTTGTTGTTGTTGTGTGTGTGTGTGTGTGTTGTGTTGTGTGTGTGTTTTCTCGTGTGTTGTGTGTGTGTGTGTGTGGTGTGTGTGTGTTGTGTGTGTGTGTGTGTGTGTGTGTGTGTGTGTGTGTGTGTGTGTGGTGTGTGTGTGTGTGTGTGTGGTGTGTGTGTGTGGGTGTGTGTGTGTGTGTGTGTGTGTGTTGTTGTTGGGTTTTTTGGGGGGTGGTTGTGTTGTTGTTGTTGTTGTTGTTTTGGGGGGTTGCTTTGTTTTGTTTCGTTTTCTTGGACAGCTTCGATAGCTATCATTAAGGGAGGCTGATAAAGGTCACTCTCACTCTGATAGAAAAGTTCTGCTGTAACCAGGTCGGGTTGGTATTGATGTTGCGACTAGACCTGTTCCAGCTGTGAATCATACCAGCCTCCTTCTTCAACAACGCAACCACAACCACAACAACACAACCACAACACAACCACAACCACAACACAACACAGCAACAACACAACCACGACAACAACAACAACAACACAACACAACCACAACCACAAACTATGCAACACTACCCCACACACAACAACAATACACAACAAATAAATGGAACAATCTTGGACGAGTTTTATCCCAGCATGGTAATGACTGCCTTATTCCCACAGAAGGGCTGTGGGGGAATTGGGAATGAGTTTAATCTTCGCGATCCGCCTTCCCCTCTCCCGCCCCTCTGGATGTGAGTTGCTCAATAGACCAACAGTCCCCCACATTGCATTAACGATCCAGCCTCCCTCAGTCACATAATGAATAAAAACCAGTTTCCGGCAATAACGCGGAACCGAAATATACATAATATGATGTGATTTGCCAAACACACCAAATGGGGGGAAGAGATGGGAGTGGTGAGAAGCAGCCGCAAGAGAAAGTTCATTGATCAGTGCTGCTTCTTCTCTGGTGACCGCTACAACGCCCCCTTCCACACACCCTACCCCCCGGTCTCCACCCCCACCCCACCCCACCCCACCCCAGCCCCAAAACCCCGCGCTAAATAACCAGGAGGGTAACTCTGTGAGAGCGCTGAAAGGCCAAGAAGGGTGCACTGTTGATGCAATCAAGGCACAAATCAGTCTGCGTTTTTCTTTAAAAGCTTTCTCTCGTACGACCCCGGGGCGAGCGGGATGCTTGCAAATTTATGACATTTCCCCGGCTGTCCTCCTCCACCCAGTCCCCCTGTCCTCAACTCTTCCCCTCACCCCCCCCCCCCCCCCCCCCCCCTCCACCACTCACCCCCCCCACACCACCACCACCACCCCTTTTTTATTTTTTTATTTTTTTTATTTTTTTATTTCCAAGTCGAGCGTGGCCTGAGTGGGCCTGA
>JABMCL010001597.1:485000-490000 GCA_018857735.1 Alviniconcha marisindica | reverse complement strand
CAGTCTGTTCCACGTTGGAGCGTGAACCATGATTTCTGCTTGGATCCCCTACAGCTTGGGCGTACACCGCGCCATCAAGAAGCACAGCAAGCGGCTGGCAGCGTGAGATACTGCTGAGGTACTGCAGCAAGTAGTGTTATAGTGTCTCTGGCCTGACACACACTCAAGTGGCTTGCGTCTTTGAAGTAGTGTCGCCAAGGGCGACCTGTGTTCACTCGCCGGCCCTGGGGCGACCTGTCTTTACAGCACGCATTTCGGGTGAGTCAGAGTACTTACTGTCCATCGCCTAGTCATCCCTTATGGTCAAATCAATGCGAAGCACAAATCGTCAAATCGCACGCAAAAAAATAATATCCAGAGTTAATGAATAATAATGATAATCTTGTCCGTAGAGACATTCTAAGCAAGCAAGCAAGCGCGTTCACACACACACACACACACACACACACACACACACACACACACACACACACACACACACACACACACACACACAACACACCACACACACACACACACACACACACACACACCCACCAAAAACCCACACACCACCCACACAACACACACACACCACACACACACACACAACACACACACACCACACACACAACACACACACACACACACACACACACACACACACACACACCACACCCCACACACACACACACACACACACACACAGGTACCCGCACACACGAGCATACTGACTATACAAAACTTAATTTACACACATCTTAAAACGGGCAGCAAACAAAAACTTGAGACGGATGAAGACAGCAGCACGGAACGGAAAGCATGGCATAATAGACGATTTCCGGAAATAACAGGCGAAGATAATTTGACAGTGTTTTCTTACTCCGGGAGAATGAAGTCTCCTGAATGGAGGCGGCAGCTGAGAAGAGCCGATCTGCGACAGTTTTAGATCTTCAGGCATGACCTATTATAATCTATACTAGACTACCAGCTGGGGGAACCTACTATCCGATCTGCATGTTCCCCACGAACAGTGAGCGCTTGATCGGCATTTCTGATGCCTTTCTGCATTTGTTTACGGATATCTGTCATCTTGCCCACGTGCTCACTGTACCCCAACAAAAGCGCGCCTACTCTGCGCTACACCCGCAGGCCTGGACCTATATATACAGGCCATGCCTGTAGGCACTTACAGAGTTCAGTCCCCAGGATTTCCCAAGATCGTCTATTTTGTCTATAGTTTTGAGAAAAGAAGTGTCTTGAGATTTGACTTGAAGGAATCATGCCATATCTCACGTTAATCTCACTTCGTGTTTAAAGATCAAGAAGGGTTGGACAGAACAACCAAAGGAACGCACGCAGGGGGGAATATTTGCCCATTTTCTCTGTTGTCACTGAGGCCAGCTTGCCGCATCTTCGTCTGCCGTTTAGGAGAAAACCCTTTAAAGCTGAATTTTCAGCAAAATGGGACCTCTGTTTCTGCGTCCGCAATACCCTACCGGAGGGCACTGTAGAAGTAACTCGTCTGAAACGGACGTAAAATCGATGAAGCTTTTGAAATAAACTCATAATTTGATGTTTTTGTCTTGATCGGGTTCTTTGCCCGCTGCCTAAAACTCGGTCAAGGGCGTCTGCCCCTTTCAGCGGCCCCAAATAGCCTACTCCGCTTTTTGAGGTACGCATTATGGATTTTGTTGGCCCGAAAGCTGAACGTTTTTAGGCTAAATTTCATAATCAAAGCGGTGCTCTTTTTCACTTTTGGTGTACTGAGCTAGCATTTTTCTCCACAGATCTCTCTCTCTCTCTCTCTCTCTCTCTCTCTCTCTCTCTCTCTCTCTCTCTCTCTCTCTCTCTCTCTCTCTCTCTCTCTCTCTCTCTCTCTCTCACACACACACACACACACACACACAGCCATAAACACCGCACGCACGTCACCACACCACACACACACACACACACACACACCACACACACACACACACACACACACACACACACACACATGCCGATGCACAAAATTTCTTTGTATGATACTGCAAACAAACTGTCAATATCGCACTGGCTTGACAACCGCCCACACACGTGGACAAGATATTGCTCTTGAGCTCGAAGCCCCGCTTTCAGAGAACATTGGAAACAGGCAAGCACCAGTTGACACTAAATACTTCCACTGACGCGTATAATAGTCAGTCTGCTGAGGAATACGTCCCGGGGTATTACAACTTAAGCAAAGCTCCTGTCTTTGCGGCAGATGTTTTTTTGCTAATCACTTCCTGTTTGTGTCCGAGCATGCTTGGTGTGACCGAGACTATTGTCAGAGGACGTCCGGTCAATCCCGATCCGGAGGGAAAAGACAGACACGCCTAGAAAAAGACTGATTAGTTGGCACTTTTAATACTGGGATGCAAGGAGCGTGTGTGTGGTGGGGAAGGGTGGGTTTGGGACTCCTGTGATTCATAACAGAGCCGGGGTTGTCTGACTCCAGAAAAGTGCTGTGCATCAGGGTTTGTCAATCACAAGAAGGGAATTCTTTTTTGGGAATGGAATTTGAGTTTTGTGTTTGCGCTTGGGGGGGGGGTTTTGTGTGTGTGTGTGTGTGTGTGTGGTTTTGGGGGGTTTTTTTTTTTTGTTTTTTTTTTCCCTTTCTCTCTCTCTCTCTCTCCTCTCTCTCTCTCTCTCTCTCTCTTCCCCCCCCTTTCTCTTTTTTTTTTTTCCATAATATGCCCCCGTATGCCAAAATTTGTAACTGAATGATGTTAGGGCCATGTTTTCATCTGGCCGTGACAGCATGTTTTTGTGGAAATTCCATTAAAATTTTACTCACTCATTTGCCTATTTATAAAATCCCGTAATTTTTATCGTTCCTGAGCTAGAAAGGACTAGTTGTTAGACATTTTTGAATGAACCAAAATAAATCCTTGTAAAAAAAAAAATTTTTCAGTTCGATTGGGGGTTTTTTTTCGTCTCTCTCTCTCTCTCTCTCTCTCTCTCTCTCTCTCTCTCCCCCCCCCCCCACACACACACACACACACACACACACACACACACACACACACACACACACACACACACACACACACACACACAAAAACATGAATATGACGGTCAAACATGGTGGCGAGCTCTTGATCTGTGTTATCTGGATATGAAATCATCCGATTTCTGCAACCAACATGGAAGTAACTGGACTCCCAGCTGCTGTGAAAGTTGCCACAGAAGCCTTGCTTGAAGAAAGTGAACTATTTTCGAGGAAAATTGCCGCAGAGGGAAAATCGACAGTGGCTGTCCTCATCACACAACTCTGTCACAGGAATGCGCACAACCATGTTCAAGAAGAAAATGCCTTGTAAGGTGTGAGGAACAGACTTAGAGCCGAGCTAAAAACTTGCATGGGGGCATTTAGAGAAGCCAGAAAACCAGTCAAGTCTGTTGACAATCATAGGCCTGCTATATGGCATTGCACCATTGAAACGAACGGGAAGTCGGACATTGTGACACAGACAACTGGCACACGGTCAGTTGCACGTGAAGCACATGCGGTTGGCATGAGCAGTTTATTAGTGAATGACCCAGTTACCGGGTGTGAAGAGAGGTGTGAAGATGTTGACAAAGAACACGAAAGCTTGACCGACGCAGGTTATGAATGCACGAGTGAAAATGTTGACAAGTTCTCTCGTTCCGGTACTAATGAAGAGCAGTCTGACGACGACACCAGACAAGCACAGAGTCTGGAATCAATGGCAGAAAAAGCGGAATACAACGCTGAGCCAATCCAAAAAAGGTGGTGAAGTTTTGATCCAAAAAATAAAAAGGGTTAAAAAAATGTTTTTATTGGGGCAAACAAACCTGCAAACGGGGGAACCCCCCTTTAAGCTACAAAAAGACACTTAAACAAAGAAACGGTGAAAACGATGATAAATGAGATGGAGACTAAACCACTTATCTGTTTTTGTCTTGTCCAGTGCTTGGAAGAAAGGTGAAAAACGATGAAAAATGAGGTGGAGAGCTAAACCACTTATCTGTTTTTGTCTTGTCCGGTGCTTTGAAAAAATATATCCATCTCATTTTTCATCGTTGTAAAGCGTTTAACTTGTTTAAATGTTGTTTTGTTGCTTGATAAAGGAGATTACACCGAAAATTCGCATATTATGTTTTGTCCTAATAAATAGCGTTCTTTTGAACCTTTTATGTGTTTGGATCTTGTTTTAGAACGCGAGCAGTCAATCTTGTTTCAGATTTTTGGCTGAAATATCTGACAAACGTAAACAACAGCAGCTTCGCGACGACAGCCGTAACCAGACTGACAAAAGCAGTGTTCGATTCCCGTGGTAGAGTTATTGTACTGTGAGTCTAGTGCCCTTATGCTTGTGTACGACTGCAAGTGCCAATCAGTGACTCACTGGTACGACAAGCAATACAAGCGTAGCGTGGTAATGTGCAGACACCGTAGAGCTGGAAGCCACAGCTGTCTGCTCAGGTGGTCTCCGGCAGGAGCTGACGAGTTGTGCGGACAGTCGTGAGAGGCTGACGAGAGAGAGAACTACACATCATCGCCGATGTCGTCAGATGTACCTCGGTTGATGGATCTCTTGGTCATTTTTACCGAATCTAACTGAATGAACAGTGCGAGAAAAACAATCTGTGTTGACGAATTAAGGACCGTACACGATACGGCATCCGTGACACGCTGACTTCCAATTTCGATTTTCATATTTGGCTTTGTATTGATTCATACAAGTCCCCTCCCTCCCTCCCTCCCTCCCCACTGTCCCCAGTTTGTGATGCAGCACGTTTTGTCACTCCGGCACGTTGTTTCAGCAGAGTGACAAAACGTGTCAAATTTGCTGTTCTGCCTGCGCATCTTGTCACCTCGGGGTAACAAATCGTGCTTAAAGGTACATTAGGTGCGCGATTTATCACTCCCTCGCCATTATCACCGTAATCTGTTTTTCTTCTTCCCTCGGTGTGTGTGTGTGTGTGTGTGTGTGTGGTGTGTGTGTGTGTGTGTGTGTGTGTGTGTG
>JABMCL010001597.1:470000-477500 GCA_018857735.1 Alviniconcha marisindica | reverse complement strand
TCACCCCGAAGAGAATTTCAATCTGTGTCATGACTTGGGTAAAATTTTCAGTGATGTGCCTTTCTAGTTCCTGCTCCACAAAAAGGGGGGGGGGGAGAGAGAAAGAAAATAGTCCGTAGAGACTATTCCAATCCACACACACACACACACACACACACACACACACACACACACACACACCACACACACACACACACACACGCACACGCACGCACGCACGCACGCACGCACGCACGCACGCACGCACGCACGCACGCACGCACGCACGCACGCGCGCGCACGCACGCACGCACGCACGCCGCACATATATATATGTACATATGTATATATACACACACGCACGCACGCACACACACACACACACAGAGTGAAAACACTAACACGGGTAAACAAGGTTGCAAAAATTCAGACGTTTGCCACCACCATCACAACCCCCATCCCCTACCCAAAAGTGAGTTTCTGAAATATAAAGTTTTGCGTTTTTAACTGTCTTTTGCTGTGAAAGGGCACTTTTTCTTCTTTCATGGTGCTTTACGTCCGCAGAAAGCATAAGGCTTATTAGGGATGGACGAATGGAGGTGGGCGAAGAGGGAGATTATATACCTATCGCTACAGTGTCATCACCAGAATGAGTCCTGCATTAAGATGGGCAGCGATGAGAGCTGATAGGGCACAGGCGGTGCCAGCCTTCTATAGACTAGCCTTTGATGAGACGTCGATGAAAGTCGTCTCGTGTCACCGGAGTGGTAAAGGGGACATCGTGATTCAGCGGGTTACCTTCCTGTGAATGAACAAACCGTGAAATTCAACTGGCCAAGGTCCATCATTATTATTCTCTCTCTCTCTCTCTCTCTCTCTCTCTCTCTCTCTCTCTCTCTCTCTCTCTCTCTCTCTCTCTCTCTCTCTCTCTCTCTCTCTCTCTCCAAATATGACTTGGGCACGAGAAGGCAACGGTAGGAAACCTCTGACAGACGGGATGGAATGCAGATGTGCTCTTTTTCGAACCGTGCATGCTATTTTCCACTAAAAATGAACTGCTGGTGATGGTTTGTGCTTACTAACAAACCAAAAGGTATTGGCCTCCTCGTGGTCATGGCGTGAAAATCACATTTTCTTGCATTGTCCATGTCTACGTGCAGTCACTAATTAATGTACACTGATCTTTCCTTTTTTTTTCCTTTTTTTTGTCCTCCCCTTTTATCTCCCCGTGTAAAATACTCAATGTAGCTGCCAAGTACAACGTTTACATGAATATCCTGGATGGATCTACTGCAAGACGTCAAAACTAGTTCATATAATGAATATTGTATACCTGAAGTAAGCAATCGTTTCTCAGTCTCTGTCACCCAACGAGACGAATTTGCATCAACTGAAGCAGCAATTCCTGCTCTGCCCTTTCGCGATAACTCTAAGTGGACAGACTGACATCGTTTGTTACATACACTCTCCCATTGAGGGTCAGGAATGTAGGCTTTGGTGAAGACAAAAACAAAAACCACATACTCTCACCATTCAGTGTTAGGAATGTAGGCTTCGGTGAAGACAACAAAATCTTCCTATACTCTCACAATTGAGGTTAGGAATGTAGGCTTTGGTGAAGACAACAAAATATCCACACACTCTCACCATTCAGGGTTAGGAATGTAGGCTTTGGTGAAGACAACAAAATCTCTCTACACTCTCCCCATTGAGGGTTAGGAATGTAGGCTTTGGTGAAGACACAAAATCTCCACACACTCTCACCATTGAGGGTTAGGAATGTAGGCTTCGGTGAAGACACAAAATCTCCACACACTCTCCCCATTGAGGGTTAGGAATGTAGGCTTCGGTGAAGACAACAAAATATCCCTACACTCTCAAAACTGAGGGTTAGGAATGTAGGTTTTGGTGAAGACAACAAAATCTCCACACACTCTCCCCATTGAGGGTTAGGAATGTAGGCTTCGGTGAAGACAAAAATATCTCCCTACATTCTCACCATTCAGGGTTAGGAATGTAGGCTTTGGTGAAGACAACAAAATCTCCCACACTCTCCCCATTGAGGGTTATGAATGTAGGGTTTGTGAAGACAACAAAATCTCCCTACACTCTCACCATTGAGGGTTATGAATGTAGGCTTCGATGAAGACACAAAATCTCCACACACTCTCCACATTGAGGGTTAGGAATGTAGGTTTCGGTGAAGACAACAAAATCTCCCTACACTCTCACAATTGAGGGTTAGGAATGTAGGCTTCGGTGAAGACAATAAAATCTCCCTACATTCTTACCATTGAGGGTTAGGAATGTAGGCTTTGGTGAAGACAACAAAATCTCCCACACTCTCCCCATTGAGGGTTATGAATGTAGGCTTTGGTGAAGACAACAAAATCTCCCTACTCTCTCACCATTGAGGGTTAGGAATGTAGGCTTTAGTGAAGACACAAAATCTCCCTACGCTCTCCCCATTGAGGGTTAGGAATGTAGGCTTTGGTGAAGACAACAAAATCTCCCTACACTCTCACCATTGAGGGTTAGGAATGTAGGCTTCGATGAAGACAAAGAGATCTGCCTACACTCTCACCATTGAGGGTTAGGACTCCGACAACCAAATCTCCACACACTCTCCCCATTGAGGGTTAGGAATGTAGGAGATGGTGCAGACAAACAAAATCCACACACACTCTCGCCATTTTTGCAGACCCAGCCTTTTTTTCTTCTTTTTTTCTTGACATGTTGTGACCTAGCTGAATAGAGCGTAAGTTATTTTTTGACCTAGCTTCCTAGACAGTAAGTTATTTTTACGCTCCTAGCTCATTTCCAAATGTTTATTGCACAGAACAATTACAGAGTCTTTATGAAACATTAGTGTAATGAAACAGCATCGGGGTCACTACTGCGCCACTTTCAGCCTTGATCCAAGTCGTGCGTGGGCAAAGGTTTCTATGCTAATCCCTCTCATTCGCCCACCTAGCGTTTTCTTTCGTGACGTTTACGTCGTCAACTTCTTCTTCTTCTTCTTTTTAATTTTTTTTATCAACACACGCACAAGAGCGATGAAGGAAAACTTGATGCGGATAACTTCATAGTAATTGATACGACTGTCATCGCTCTTGAAATACTTCTGCGGTTAAATCACTTCTATAAACAGTGCGACTGACAGGACGTTAAAATGCCATTACTAATACCAACAGTTTCCTTCGCTGTACTTTCCATTTTTTTTTTTTTTTTTTTTTTTTAATTATTATTTTTTCTTTTTTTTCTTTTCTTTTCTTTTTTCTTCTTCTTTCTTTCTATAAATAATTTTCTTCTTCTTCTTCTTCTTCTTCTTCTTCTTCTTCTTCTTCTTCTTCTTCTTCTTTCCTCTCGATAATTTCTCCATCTTCTGTAATCGATAAACAAGTCTTTGAAGCGAGCATTAATGTGATTGGTGGAAAGTCGACGCTAGCTTGCTTTGTCAACTGGATCAGTTGAAAAGAATAAGCCGCTCGCCTTGAAAAAAATCTTTGAAATTTCTTGGACAAAGAAATGCGGATTGAGTACAATGCAGAGGGAAAGGCACGGCGGATATTAGGATTCCATTTCATTAAGGCTGTATGAGCGGATTACACGAAAGGGTTCTGGTGGTTGTGGCCGAAAGGGTTGCCACCGAGAGGGTATCTTGGACACACGGGTGCGGAGGGGGAGGGGGCATAATAATGGGGAGGGGGGTGGGGGGGGGGGGCAAAGTGACAGAGAGTGGAGCATGACAATGGATGTAAAAGTGACCGAGAGGATGTGGGGCATGGTTTTAGTGACAAAGTGGCCGGGAGGATCTGGGGCAAGGTTTTAGTGACAAAGTGACCGGGAAGATCTGGGGCACGGTTTTAGTGACGAAGTGACCGAGAGGATGTGGGGCCTGGTTTTAGTGACAAAGTGACCGAGAGGATGTGGGGCATGGTTTTAGTGACAAAGTGACGGGGAGGATCTGGGGCAAGATTTTAGGGACAAAGTGACCGAGAGGATCTGGGGCAAGGCTTTTGGGACAAAGTCATTGGGAGGATGGGGCAATATTTTAGGGACAAAGTGACCGAGAACGCGGGGCAAGGTTTTAGGGACAAAGTGACCGAGAACGTGGGGCACGGTTTTAGGGACAGAGTGACCGAGAAGGTGGGGCAAGGTTTTAGGGACAAGTGACCGAGAGGATGGGGAAAGGTTTTAGGGACAAAGTGACCGAGAACGTGGGGAAAGGTTTTAAGCCCGTTCTTTATTGGGCGAATGTTTCTTCGCGAACCTAGTTGGAAGTATTCGGCGAAGCTAGTTGATTTTTAATTGGACGAACTTTTCTTCGTGAACCTAGTTGGAAGTATTCGTCGAAGCTATATTCGGGGTCCATAAAGCTTCGCTCAACATGTTCTGGAAACATTCGCCCTATTCGACGATCATTGCCTCTGACTGGCTGTGAGCAGAGCTCTCCTGTGGATGAAGAAAAATAAAATAAAAATGGTGACGGTGTCGCTAGGTTCTCCACTCGCTTCGGAGGGAATTTGTTTATTTGTTGACTTGTGGGAGGCGCAGCCTTGACTCGGAGACCCAGAATGAGATAGCAGTTAATTGAATTACCCTGTGAGGGATGATGAAAGTATATTGACTTGACTTTAGCCTACATTTTCGATCATGCTGTCTACTGCGCGTCTGCCGCAAGTTCGGGCGGAAGCTTGCATCTCATTACAAGCCAGTTGAGAACGAAGTAAAGTTTGGACTGTCCGAACATGTTCGGCGAACTAAAAGTTCAATTAAGAAACGAATCATAGTTCGTCGAACTGTCCGAAGTATGTTCGGCGAACAAACATTCGCCCAGTTAAGAACGGGCTTTAGGGACAAAGTGACCGAGAGGATGGGGCAAGGTTTTAGTGACAAAGTGACCGAGAACGTGGGGCAAGGTTTTAGGGACAGTGACCGAGAACGTGGGGCAAGGTTTTAGGGACAAAGTGACTGAGAACGTGGGGCAAGGTTTTAGGGACAAAGTGACTGAGAGGATGGGGCAAGGTTTTAGGGACAAGTGACTGAGAGGATGGGGAAAGGTTTTAGGGACAAAGTGACCGAGAACGTGGGCCAAGGTTTTGGGGACAAAGTGACTGAGAACGTGGGGCAAGGTTTTGGGGACAAAGTGACTGAGAACGTAGGCCAAGGTTTTAGGGAAAAAGTGACCGAGAACGTGGGCCAAGGTTTTAGGGACAAAGTGACCGAGAACGTGGGCCAAGGTTTTAGGGACAAAGTGACTGAGAACGTGGGTAAAGGTTTTAGGGACAAGTGACCGAGAGGATGGGGCAAGGTTTTAGTGACAAAGTGACCGAGAGGATGGGGAAAGGTTTTAGGGACAAAGTGACCGAGAACGTGGGGAAAGGTTTTAGGGACAAAGTGATCGAGAGGGTTGGGCAATGTTTTAGGGGCAAAATGACCGAGGATGTGGGGCAAGATTCAGGGGCAAAGTGGCCGAGAGGGTGTGGGGCACGGTTTTAGGGACAAAGTGACCGAAAGGGTTGGACAAGGCTTTAGAAAGAGAAAAAAGTGACCGAGAGGATGGGGTAGATGGGGTAAGTTGCTTTTTTGTTGTTGTTGTTGTTGTTGTTTTTGAGGGACAGAGACAGCTCTCTATTACTTCTGAGCGAGATATATATATATATATGTTGCTGTCTACTTGAATTTCTCTGTTTGATAGAGAGAGAGAGAGAGAGAGAGAGAGAGAGAGAGAGAGAGAGAGAGAGAGATGTGGTTCTTTTAAGTCTCACCGCCTTCTAAATAGTAATCAGTAATACTGTAATCCGTAATCATAATTTGTGTTCCTTCTTTGGCACTGACTTGGGACACCGATGTCCTTGTTTGGACGTGTGGGGCTGTACTATCCTAACAGCCTGGGCTTATTCGCACAGCTGGTATTACCTGCCAACCTGTTGCAATACGATTGCTTTTTCGTGCGTTTTATTTCTTCTCCTTTTCTTCTCTCTGTCCCTCTCTCTGTGTCTCTCTGTGTCTCTCTGTGTCTCTGTCTCTCTCTGTCTCTCTCTCTGTCTCTCGTCTCTGTCTCTCTCTCTCTCTCTCTCTCTCTCTCTCTCTCTCTCTCTCTCTCTCTCTCTCTCTCTCTCTCTCTCTCTCTCTCTCTCTCTCTCTCTACTCTCTCTCTCTCTCCATCTCTTTGTGCCTATCCTTTTTTTTCTTTAGATCAACATACTGTAGCTCATTGTATCCTTATTAATGTAGCTTCCCTATGGGCGAGGGCTGGATGTAAAAAGACCTCGAGTCTTCTCCACTACCCTCGTAAAAGAAAGTTTATTCATTTATTCTCTCTCTCTCTCTCTCTCTCTCTCTCTCTCTCTCTCTCTCTCTCTTCTCTCTCTCTCTCTCTCTCTCTCTCTCTCTCTCTTTATTTTTCTCCAGCTTTCTTATCACATTTACAATAAAACTATTGACGGCTGCGTATGTTAACGGTAGAAATGTACAAGTAAACTGTGCGGTATAACAATTTTCATTGTTAACCATGTCAGTGCCTCCTCCGTACGTATGGCGCGTGCGTATGTGTTGTGTATCTCTGTGTATGCGTGTGTGTGTGTGGGGGGGGGGGTGTCTGTTGTCTGTGTGTGTAGTGTCTGTTGTTCTGTGTGTGTGGGGGGGGGGTGTCTGTGTGTCTGTGTGTTGTGTCTGTCTGTGTTGTGTGTGTGGGGGGGGGGGTCTGTGTGTCTGTGTGTGTAGTGTCTGTCTGTGTGTGTGTGGGGGGGGGTCTGTGTGTCTGTGTGTGTAGTGTCTGTGTGTGTGTGGGGGGGGGGTGTCTGTGTGTCGTGTGTGTGTAGTGTCCTGTGTGTGTGTGGGGGGGGGGGGGGGGTCTTGTGTCTGGTGGTGCTGTTGTGTGTGTGTGGGGGGGGGTGGGGTGGTATGTGTTTTTTGTAGTGTCTGTGTTGTGTTGTGTGGGGGGGGGGGGGTCTGTGTGTCTGTGTGTGTAGTGTCTGTCTGGTGTGTGTGGGGGGGGGTGTCTGTGTGTCTGTGTGTGTAGTGTCTGTCTGGGGTGTGTGTGTGGGGGGGGGGGTGTCTGTGCGTGGTGTAGTGTCTGTCTGTGTGTGTGGGGGGGGGTGTCTTGTGTCTGTGTGTGTGTGTCTGTCTGTGTGGTGTGTTTTTGGTGTGTGGGGGGCTGTGTGTCTGTGTGTGTGTGCTGGGGGGGGGGGGTGTCTGTGTCTGTGTGTGTAGTGTCTGTCTGTGTGTGTGTGTGGGGGGTTTGTCTGTGTGTCTGTGTGGTGTGTGTCTGTCTGTGTGTGTAGTGTCTGTCTGTGTGTGTGTGGGGGTGTCTGTGTGTCTGTGTGTGTAGTGTCTGTCTGTGTGTGTGTGTCTGTGTGTGTGTAGTGTCTGTCTGTGTGTGTAGTGTCTGTTTTTGGGTAGTGTCTGTCTGTGTGTGTAGTGTTGTCTGTGTGTGTAGTGTCTGTCTGTGTGTGTAGTGTCTGTCTGTGTGTGTAGTGTCTGTCTGTGTGTGTAGTGTCTGTCTGTTTAGTGTCT
>JABMCL010001597.1:460000-465000 GCA_018857735.1 Alviniconcha marisindica | reverse complement strand
GGGGTGGGGGTGGGGGTGGAGGGGGGGTGGGTGTGCGTGCGTGCGTGTGGGGGGGGGGGGGGGGGGGGGGGGGGGGCCGTGTGTTTCCCTCTTCCTTCTCTCTCTCTCTCTCTCTCTCTCTCTCCCTCTCTCTCTCTCTCTCTCTCTCTCTCTCTCTCTCTCTCTCTTCTCTCTCTCTCTCTCTCTCTCTCTCTAACCCTTCATGGCTGACCGCACGTAAGATATGGGGAAAAAAGCCAACTACGACATGCACTGCTCTATCGAGCCTCGTAATGGACAATCCCCAAGGAATATACATGAGGTGGTGAGGTCGCCAAGGCAACCGATACCGAAAGCGAGCTAAGCCTAATGTAGATCAGCCACGTGACAAAATGTCTGTGGCACGCACTCTTCATAAATTTTGCGCAACACAGCCTCGCTTTCGATCTCAGTCGTAAAGACTGACCCGCCGTGACCTAACTCATTAAGAATGGTCCATGAATTCATTGTTGACATAGGAAGTATTCTGTTGAATTTCGGTTGCCAAGGTAACTTTTTTTTTCATGTGGGGAGGTTACTCGTATAGCAGAGCCTCGCCGGCAGCTGCGTGCCTCCATAGAAAAGACATCGGCCTCAGTGTCTTTGCGGGTCTGAATGAAACGACTAGACAGAAGTCAGATCCATTGTGCTGAAAGTAGCCAGGAGATGGGGAGTATGGAAACGGAGAGGCAGACTCAGACTGAAGCAAGAATAACTTCTAGCGTTCTTGTTTTGTAGCTTCAGTGAATAGGGGGCGTTACCCCAAAAATTCGCATAAGTGTTGTGTTTTGTCAAGATAAATCCTGTTCTCTTGAACCTTTTTCCTGCGGTCAGCGAGACTCACAGACAGACACAGAGAGACAAAGGCCGGACGGACAGAGAGAGAGGAGGAGGAGGAAGGAACTTGATTTTTTACGCCCTGTCAACCAGGATGGTTATATCAGGGCGAAAGAGAGACTGATTGAGCGAGTGAGTGAGTGAGTGAGTGATGAAAGGCCGACTCCCATTGCTACAGTACTAATAGTAATCAATCCCACAGACACAGAGATATACAGGCAGACAGACAGACAGACACTGAGATAGACAGAGACAGACACAGATATATATATATATATATATAGAGAGAGAGAGAGAGAGAGAGAGAGAGAGAGAGAGAGAGAGAGAGAGAGAGAGAGAGAGAGAGAGAGAGAGAGAGAGACGGAGACCATAACAGAGAACTCTCGAAGCAGAAGTTGAACCAAAGGCTTGTCGATTCCGATCAAACTGTTATAACCATTAGGCCTCTCCGACTCCAAAGCGTTGCGGAACATCATAGAAAAAGACTATCGTATCATACATTTTTGTATGTCTTGTTCAGATGAAAAGACTATTGAGAGAACGCTGCGAGACTTGCCAAGAATAGAACCACAGTCATCCAGTTTTGACAAGGGAAGTAACACCCGTTGAAAACTGAATGTTGTTTCGTCCTCTTCACTCAGAGAGACGGGTAAATGTATTTCACTAAGGAAAGAACAGACGCGGTGCGAACCTCTGTCTAGAGTGTGACTTTCTCGCCACTAACAGAACTGGCGAATAATAATAATAATAACATATTTATAAAGTGCGAAGCTCTAAAAAAAAAATATATATATATATAGAGAGAGAGAGAGAGAGAGAGAGAGAGAGAGAGAGAGAGAGAGAGAGAGAGGGAGAGAGAGGGAGAGAGAGAGAGCTCAGCGCGCTGTACAGAATTCAGATATAAACTACATGCGTGTTGACACACCTCTTCTTCTTTCATGGTGCTTTGCGTCCACTGAAAACGTGTGGCTTATTAGGACACACCTCAAGCGGAAAGACGACTGTAACAATGACTACAAGCACTTCTGTTCACAAGAAGCTAGACAGACAAGACCGGCTACATCTACACAAAGTGGTGTCTGCACACACACGCACACACACAACACACACACACGCACTCACGCACGCACGCACGCACACGCACGCACGCACGCACGCACGCACGCACACACACACACACACACACACACACACACACACACACACACACACACAGCCCCCTCCACGCTGTTCTGTGTTTGGATCATTGTGCGGAAAAAGGTCTATCGAAGCATGGGAGACAACCCAATTACTATGACACTTTGACGGTTATGTGCAATTCTTTCCCTTTACCTGTGTCCTTTCAAAAATGATGTGTAGAAGTGAAAGTTACAGAAATGCTACCTCACTTTCGGTTTTTTCCTCTCAGGAACCGTATTGCCCCTTATCTGAGAGAGACTGGTGTAATAATATTCAATTAGCATGCGCGCGCGTGTGTGTGTGTGTGTGTGTGTGTGTGTGTGTGTGTGTGTGTGTGTGTGTGTACGTGCGTGCGTTCGTTCGTGCGTGCGTGCGTGCTGATGCGTGCGTGCGTGTTTGGTGGGGTAGTATTTGTTTCTTGTTTGGTTTTGCTTCTTTTGTTGTTGTTTTGTTTGTTTCGTTTTGTTTCGTTGTTGTTTTGTTGTTGTTGTTGTTGTTGTTTTGTTGTTCTTGTTCTTCTTCTTCTTCTTCTTCTTCTTCTTCTTCTTCTTCTTCTTCTTCTTCTTCTTCTTCTTCTTCGGGTTTTTTGTTTTGTTGTTGTTGGTGGTGGTTGGTTGTTGTTTGTTTGTTTGTTTGTTTGGGGGAAAGGATTATTTATTTCTCTATTTGATATTTTCTTTCTTTCTTGTGTTGTTTGTTCGTTTGTTGGGTGGTGTCTCTTGATTTGCTTTCAACATGTTTCACTGTCCCAACCACGACTTGTTATGTTGTTAAATAATCCGCTTGTGTTTCCACTAGCAAAGACAAGTGCGACATACGCCACGCTATCCAGTGTGTCGAAATGTCTTCCTGACGCAGTCACACAGAAAGTCTGCCGGACTTCAGTTGCCAGAGCAACAGCACTTCTGTTTGCCATGGAATCCTGCTCTACTCAAACACGCCTTCATCAGAGAAAAAAGAAAGAAAAAACAAGAAAAAAAATCTCAAAACCCACCTGTTCAAAAAAAAAAAAATCATGTAAAAATTCCTCAAACCTTTTCCAGCCTTGTAATGAAATAGAGTAGTAACGTTCATAAGTTTGAAAGATGTGTCTGTATAAAGTATGTCAGTTATTATGAATTATTTGACGGTAGTGCAAGTGTATAACGTGTATTCTTTGTGCTGTTATTGTTATTGTTTTCCATAGTTAAGTCTAATTATGTACTAGAATAGTATAGGGCTCCCTATTAACGTGCCGACTGAGTGAATGAATTGAACGATCAAACGAGTTCAGTGGGTAATTTTGGTGGCCGAGAGAAAGCATGCAATGGATGGGAGACAACCTGGTCGCTGAGACATTTTATCAGTGATGCGCAGTTCTTTCCCTTCATATTGCCTTCCCCCTTTTATTCTTCTTCTTCTTTCATAAAAGTATCAGTAATTAACTAGGCATTGCCGGGTCAGTTATGCCGGCTGTATCAGGGCAAAACACGAAGAACAAGAACACATGCATATAATAAAAGTCTTGTTCATAGTTCAAAAATATACAACACTCCCTGTCAGTGTGAGTGCGTGCGTGCGTGCGTGCGTGCGTGCGTGCGTGCGTGCGTGCGTGCGTGCGTGCGTGCGTGCGTGCGTGCGTGCGTGCGTGCGTGCGTGCGTGCGTGTGTGTGTGTGTGTGTGTGTGTGTGTGTGTGAACCGCGTATTACAGCACCGCGTAAATTACGTAAATTACGTTTGTTTAATATACATTTGTTTATATTACGTGTATTTTCAACAACAACAAAATCCTGTTTTTAAAATATTCAGTGTGTTATTGTCTGGTATGATGTGTATGTTTAGCCACGTGTTTAATATCTCTGATGGGGAAATAAAGTAATCTTGAATCTCCTGTGGACACTGCTGCCCTGGGCCGGTCATTAGGTGACGCAGAAGGCAAGCAGCATCAGATTGAGACTCTTTATTCACCAGGTTTTACAACAAGGAAATGGTCTTGAAAAGTGGTAAACATACAAACATAAGCAAACGACAACACTGACATACATCAACTAGTACCACCAAAACCGCACCACCAAAACAACACACACATGCACGTTTACATACCTGCGTGCACACACACACACACACACACACACACACACACACACACACACACACACACACACACACACACACACACACACACACACACACGCACGCAGCAGCACGCACGCACGCACCACGCACGCACGCACGCACGCACCACACACACGCACACCACTACACACACACACACACACACACACATCTCTCTCTCTCCTCTCTCTCTCTCTCTCTCATCTCTCTCTCTCTCTCTCTCTCCTCTCTCTCTCTCTCTCTCTCTCCTCCTCTCTCTTCTCTCTCTCTCTTCTAATCATTGCGAATGATTGCCATCGCATGACTCTAAACTCCACCCAGCCCTTCGACTGCTTTGACATCGAGTCTCTCTCTCTCTCTTCTCTTCCCCTCTCTCTCTCTCTCTCTCTCTCTTCTCTCTCTCTCTCTCTCCTCTCTCTCTTCTCTCTCTCTCTCTCTCTCTCTCTCTCTATGAATGCGCCAGAGCAATGCGCACTGGGGAATAAATAATAAACAAGATTATAAAATAAAATGAAAGACTTTGTTCTTTGACTGTCGCTAACACACTGATCATTTGCTAAAAGAGCTTGAGGGTAAAAACTGTTCTGAAATCCAGAGGTTCTAGCCCTCATGGCCCTGTATCTGCGTCCAGAGGGAAGGGGCTGGAAGAGGTGGTTGGCTGGATGCGATGTGTCCTGAACTATGGCCATCACTTTGCGATCTGATCGCAGGGAGTGAATGGAGGCAATCGGTTTCATGCCACTGCCTATGATCTCAGAGGCTGTTCGGACTATCCTCACTAGTCGATCTTTGTCCTTTAGACACGCGCTGCTGTACCAAACAGTGATGGAAAATGTCAGGATGCTCTCAATTGCAGCTCGGCAGAACTGAG
>JABMCL010001597.1:347500-457500 GCA_018857735.1 Alviniconcha marisindica | reverse complement strand
TCGCTGCAAGACTCGTTCTCTTGACACCCCGCCACCAGTACTCAACACCTCTCCTGGAAAAACTGCACTGGCATTTCAGAACGTATTAAATATAAAGTCGCTTGTATGTGTTTCAATGCTATAAATGGTTCTGGTCCTGCTTACCTAAATTGCTACATGTCTACACTCCATCTCGTACACTACGCTCTACTTCTGACACCCACGTGCTGAAAATCCAGCGATACAAACGCAAGAGTCATGGCTTTTGTGCTTTCTCTTGCTTTGGACCCAACATTTGGAATTCACTCCCACAAGACCTTAGACACTGCTCAACCCTGTCATCTTTAAAAGCCAAACTGAAAACCCTCTTCTCACAGTATTTCCACACCAACTAATATCAGTACCCAATTTCTAACATAGTCATTGTGTGTGCGCGCGCGCGCGCGCGTGTGTGTGTGTGTGTGTGTGTGTGTGTGTGTGTGTGTGTGTGTGTGTGTGTGTGTGTGTGTGTGTGTGTGTGTGTGTGTCAGTGTTTCCATATAATACCTTATGTAAATTGTTTTGGTAGGACTGTGCTCTACGCGTGTATAGAATATTGTATTTAGGTTAATATGTATCGTGTGAGCGCTCAGGGCGTTGATGAGCGCATGAGAAATGTACATTATTATTATTATTTACAAATAAATAAGTGTGTACTATTCGTCACCAAATAAGTGTAAGTGGAGAGGGGAAAGCACCGTTACCAGTATCCTATTTGCTTTTTGCAAGGGTTACGTCCTTTTTCGTGAAAAGAAAAATGCTAGGGCGTTCCGCTTAGCTGACCCAGCGCGAAGTCGCCTGACAAAGTAGCTTGAAGCTTCACAACGGCAACTCAATAGCGCCTATTCTCTGTTTCCGAACAGACCCACTGTGCCGCAGTTTGTATGCGACTCTGAATGAGTGACTGCAGTTTTAGCCTACTACACAGCACGTTTTAAATCGTTGCATGGCTGGTACCACGAGAAACTGCTGCCGTCTGGGCGCGAGCGTTTTGTGTACACTATACAACCATGCACCACACCACGTAAGGACTAGGATCCGTCATCTAACTAGCATGCACCAGACGCTTGACCTTCAGTTTTGACGCAACATTGAATACATGCAGGGATGTTGTTGATTAAAATGATTATTCTATAAAGATTTTTTTTAATTATTTTTCTTCTGCGCAATATTTCAATTGTTGTGGTTATTTTGTGCAAAGCTAGTTATAAACTACCAGCGCCTTTTGATATTTCTACTCAATTTGTGTCCACCATACCATGTTCAAAAAGTTTGAAATTTGTGTGAAAACTGTAAATGGAGGGCAGTATTTCAGGCCCAGCAATTAGTCCGTCACGGTCGGTGCCTCGGACACAGACGGTGCTGAATTGTCAAAATGCGTGTATAATGGTCGGTATTTCTGGCCCAGTAATTAATATCACAGATAATGTTAAAGTGTATATTGTATAACTGTTAGGTCGGTACTCCAGGTGCAGTATGAATTGTTGAAATTCGTGTGTTACGCTCAGTATTTCTGGCATAGTCAATACCAAATTCGTGTGTAACGGTCAGTGTTTCTGACATTGTCCGACAATGCTAAAATTCGTGTGTAACGGTAAATATTTCTGACATATTCCGTCAATGCTAAAATTCGTGTGTAACGGTCAGTATTTCTGGCATAGTCCGTCAATGCTAAAATCCGTGTGTCAGTATTTGTGGCATAGTCAATTTTAAAATTCGTATGTAATAGTCGGTACTTCTGGCACAGCAACTTATGTAGGGGTGTAACGGTCGGTAGTTCAGACACATTAAGTGTTAAAATTTGTGTGCAACCGGGTAGCAATTTCAAACTGGCCAGACAGCGATCGTTGTGATTCGAGTGCAATTGCAGTCAGTACTTCTGTCACAGAAACTATTTTCGTGCGTGTTATGGTTGCCAAATTATTACCGACTTTTTAATTGTCTGACTTTTTTTCTTACATGAGAAGATGAAACCTATTAGACTCCTTACTTTTGAAAGTTGCTCAACTTCCTGGCTGGGGTGCATTTGCACAACTGTTCACTGCACGTCGTTTTGTTTCTCCCGATGACTGGTCACGGAATGGTTGCTGGTGGCTCGCTTAGTTTGTGCTCCAGTGCTATCGGTTTTTCAAGGAGTGCAACCTCTCTAGCCCCTTGTGGGACTTCCCATCATACATAATCCATGCGCTCCCACGAGATTGCAAATCCGACTTGGTTAGTTTTACATAGTCTTAAACGATAAACGGTAAGTTTTAAAAACGTGTATCGACTAACGACAGCATTTCTTCGTCACGACGCGACCCTGTGCGGTTCCGGTTGACAGGGCGTTAAAATCGTTTCAAACCTTAAAAGCCCGAGTATGTCAGAGCACAGCTTTGCACGCTTCACCGCTGCCAAGAATTACGCAAAATATCTTCAACATAATGGTTCATTCTTTCTTTCTTTCATCAAACGTAAGTAACGTGTCGAGAAGCGAATCACACCTCTGGCCCCCACCCCTGTTTCATCTTTGTATCAATCTATACAACGACCCCCCAAGCCCCCCTGTTGTATTAATTTATGCGACTGACCTTTGCGGTTGACTGGGCAATGATCCATCCGTCTGAAGACAGCGACGATTTAATCAGCAGCTTATGAAATAAATGTACGTCTAAAAGTTGCATCCATTTTCCCACAGCCAATCCTCCTGCTGAATTCAGCATTTCACTTGCATGGCAACACTGTATTCTATGAAAAGGCAGAGATTTTCCCCTTCAGCTAAAACCTTCGTTATTTTTATTTATGGCACTCCACGTATTTTATAAAGACGGTAACCTTTAAGTATTTAGTATTTTTTTTAAATCACTTCAAGAATATTCAAGATAGGCGAGACTTGGCAACTACTTGCATGCGCGCACACACACACACCAATTTTACAGGCATGCAATTCTGTAATCAATGGTCGGGTGGCAAGTTTTTCTCTTTTTTTCTTTACCTCAGACAACCAGTAAACAAACACAAGTATTCATAATTATTTTACATCGCTTATCACGATTGATTTATTTACAACATTTCACGCATCAATACATTTCAAACTGCACAAATGGTGCACAGTGAAAATGGCAGGCAATCCAGGAAGTGAAATAATTTCCCACTTGGAGAATAAGCTACTAAAAACGCTCAATTAAGTAGCTTGCTCATCAGAGTCAGTGTTATGCAAATTAAATTAATCACGACTGGAAACAATAGTCTAATGCAACACTGCGTTATTATTAACGAGTAGCATGGCTACTTATATGCTTTTCAATCTCATGCATTTGTCTTGCTGCCAAATACTCACTTCAGGGGTGGGATGGGGGCGGGGGGGAAGGAGAGCAGAGCCTTATCTTCGCAACAACAAAAAAGGTCTGGGGGGGAGGGAGGGTTGGGGGGTATGAGAATAAACAGTGAAAAATAAAATTTAGAGGAGAGTGGCAGAAACAAAAAGACAGAAAAGACAATTGAAAAAAGACAGGAAAGGCAAACCAGAAACATGAATAGAAATGCTTATAATACCAATAATAGTGACTGAAATGAGAATATCATGACTTATGGTACACAAATGGGAATGGTCTAACTCTAACTGTACAATGAGCGCACGAGAGAATGATCAACAAGTTTATAAGGTACAAAGAATGATACTGTAAAAACATCTGTATTAAATGAACGTTTTCCTCATGAAATTCATTCAATAATTTGTTCTGTAAAAAATGAACAGCAACCACAGCATTTAAGAACACTGAGTTAATTTTTTTGATAATGTTCATAAATTAGGTTTTGCATCTGTAGGTGTTCCAAGTTGTTACACCATTGTCCGTCTTTCATCTCCACATGTTCGCGCAGCCACACGCATTCATCCCCACATGCATTTTCAGTCGACCATGGGTCACTGGTCCAAAAATTGTACAAGCTGGTCTTGGGGAGTGAGAGGCACCATGTCCGAGTCCTGTTGTCCCATGCCCATGTCGGCGTTGCCTGCCGCCATGGACGGGTGAGTCTGTAGTTGTGGAAGCATGACATGATCAGAGTTCATTTGGCTGGAGTCCTGAGCCATGGAGTGGTGGGGGGAGTGGTTGGGAGGTATGTGATGGGGGGACTGCTGCAGCTGTCGAGGCGATGGAATAGGCTGCTGGCGCGGTGAGGGGGTGGGCTGGGGGGAGCGCACAGTCTGGGGCAGTGAAGGGACCCCTGGGCCCTGCCCAGGGGCTGGTGGCGATCGCACTTGCTGCAAAATCTGTTGGGAAGGGTTGGTTCCCTGTGCCATCATGTGTTGGGGGGAGAGGGGACGCTGGGCACCAGCCATTTGCTGTTTGAGCTGGGCCTGCTGTTGCTGGACCTGCATCATCTGCTGCTGTGTGTGCTGAAACTGGTGCATGCTGTGCTGGTCCCCGCCAAACCCTTGCTGGGCAAAGCGCATACCTGGAGGCCGCTGACCCATCTGCTGTGGCTGTCCAAACTGGTTCATCTGTTGCTGCTGTTGCGCAGCCTGCTGCTGCATCTGCTGTTGACGCATCTGCTGCATCATCTGGTACCTCATTTGATTGTTTATCTGTGGGTGCACAGCCTGCTGAGGGGGCATGCCCTGAATGTTCGGGGGAAGTGCTTTTATTTGTTGCTGCTGCTGCTGTTGCAACTGGGCTTGCTGCACCTGTTGCTGCTGTTGAACTTGTTGTTGCTGCTGCTGCTGCTGCTGTTGCATCTGGTGCATGCGTTGAGTCTTCAGTTTCAGGACCTGGGCCATGAGGGCAGGGTTCTTTTTCAGCAGTGCCAGCACCTCTGAGTGAGGTGGGTTTTGGCTTTTCAGAGTCTGCAGCAGTTGAGACAAAGCGGGACCACTGGCAGGCTGGGAGTTGGTCGGCTGTTGGCCAGCCCCACCCATAACTGGAACTGTCTGCTGATGGGTTTGAGGGGGACCGCCGTGCTGCTGGGGGACACCAGAGTGCTGTGGCTGTTGTGGTATGGAAGCCATGTTCACTCTCATGGGAGGCAGAGGCTGCTGCAAGCGCACTTGCTGCTGTGCTGTTTGAGCAGCCTGGCTGTAAGCATTCATGGCAGGCCAGGCTGGTCGGGGCACATTCTGCACAGGCACAGCTGCAGGCTTGCCAGTGGGACGAGCAGGGGGCTGCATGGTAGCCATTGAAGGCTTGCCGATACTGGCGGGCATGCCAGCCACAGAGGTTGCCTGTGCTGGGCGAGACTGCGCCTGGATCTGTGCAATCTCCTGAGCTTCTCGAGCAGCCTTCATCGCCCCCTGGGGAGGTCCTGGGGCCACTTTGCCGCCCATGCTGTATGAGCCACCCTGCATGCCACCAGACTGTGGAGAGGGTTGAGATGCCATGTCTACCTCTCCATTGGTAGTAGGAGCAGCAGTGGATGTAGAACTGGTGTTGGTCACATCGCGACTCCCCGACGTCATGATGGCCATTCGTCGACGCAACATCTGAGCCTGGTGCAGTCGTTGTTGGAGTTGCTGCTGCCGAAGCTTTTGCTTCAGTTGCTGGCAGAAAGGAACCAGGCATTTGTTTTCGTTGCAATGCTTTGCATGATAGCAGCACAAAGCAATGAGCTGTTTGCATATTGGACAGCCACCATTGGTCTTGCGCCTGCAGCTCTTTGTGTGTGCCACTACACGCTTCATCTTCTGGCAGCTGTGTAAGCGACAGTTTGCGTCTCTGCACTGACATGCATGCACCAGCGACTGAATGCACCGTTGTATGGACTTGCGGCGGGACTCTGATGGGTTTTCTTGCTTCTCAGAACTGTAGTTGTCGTCCAGTCCAAGACCCAATTTGTCCATCTTGTGGGGATGATTCTCCCGTTTGTAGCAGTTGACACAGAGATCAAAGTCCTGAAAACAAAACGACAGGTCAGTGCACTCTACATATGCATTCAAAATGAAGCTTCCTAAGAAAAAATGTCAACTACATTCAGAACAGAAATGAAACTTTCCACATCTCCTGCAACTTTTGGAGAAATCAACCCCTACCTAATGAGCGTTTTTTCCCTCCAACAAATAAAGACAAAACCAAACCTAGATTTGGTAGATCTGCAAGTGATGATTTTGCAAGATTAACTGAATCAAGTACATCATATTTGTTATTCCACTATGAAATCAACAGAGCATTTCAAAACAAAATCCTCAGGCTATAATTCACAAAATAAATAAATGGTTACGTCAACTGTGTAGGTCATACAGACCGGGGGAAACGCATCACATCAAGCAAGGTTATTTCCAATAGGATTGGTCAGTCATCAAAACTTACTAGCACTTGTAAAGTGCAACAGCAGTTACTACTGTCCAAAGTTTGAAAGTTCTTGTTTTGCCAAGTCTGGAATGCTGATCCCTTTTTATATATGTCAGGAATAGATGGAAGGGGATAAAAAGGAACCAAGCCAATGCACACACTGCCCTTATGACAAAAGTTGACTTCCTTTTAAGATCACAACAGTTTATCAATCCAGCAGTCCCCATCAGTGTGCTCTTATGTGCAGGTGCTGTGTGTGTGCATGTGGGCACTTGTATGCGCTTAGAATAGTCTCTACTGGACAAAATTTTGCACTTCACGTTTTAATTATCATAATATCAAAGAGCCTGAATAAACTCTCCCAGAAAACATGCTAGTGGACAGTCAAACTCTCACTTCTCACTACAGGCTAAAAAATTGTGGTAGTCATTAACATCCTTTCACATTCTCTCTCAGCTAACATTCCACTTCTTTCCACCTCCCTGGCTCTCTTGCACACCCACATGCAATTGCCTTTGAAAAGGATACTTACATCACAGACAGAGCAATGATACCGCGTCTCCACATGTGACTTGCAGCTGTTGCAGGTGTACACAAAGTTGTCTTTGCCCTGGTTGTGGAGCTCATAGAGCAAAGCCATGGTGGAGAGCTTGGCACGCCGTAATGAAGAGAACTCGTAGTGCTTTTCCCGGGCTATTGTCAAGAAGGCATCACGTCCATCCATCAGATCACAACTCATGGGAGGGTCAGGATCAGAGATGGGCGCAAGATTCGCTGCCGCTGGTTGACTATGCAGCCGAATCACAAAGAAAACCTGAAACGCCCACAAAGAAAATTATAGCTGTTAGCAAGCGACACAAGCATGGCTGTATTCTGACCTACTCCATTTTCATCTTGGTGCACTGTACTACAAAATGTAGGTTACCACCTGAAGCTGATCAAAGCTTCAAACTCAGTACACTGCATTGGCTTATTCAAGTTCTAAAAAGTGTTTGGACACAAACAGAAAGCAAACTGTAAATAGTAATGAAGGGTAAAAACACAAATAAAACCATACTGGGTGTGCATCATGCCTGACACTCTACGAACAGAAATAGACCTGATTCTTTACGCATGGTGTCAGTTTGAACAAAGAAAAGGTTATTCCAGTGAAAAGAGCTTACACTTTTTTCTTTTAAATTGACCAAAAATAGCCCAAACTAATTAACTTTCATTACTAAGCCGTTATCATGGTCTTCGGTTTCTATTTACTTGAAAAAATGTGGGGTATTTCACTTTGCCAACAGCAACTTACTAGTAATCTCGTCGGTACCATGCAAGTGAAACCAATGTAAAACCAGACTGACAAGACATACCTGTAACAGTGTAGCACTGTATTCTTGTCAGTAGCATACTAGGGTGAAACTATAGCAACTGGTAGTGGTACTGCTCTGAATTAATAATTTGCAAACATTTTTCCAAATCTGCATGGTAGTTTGTACTGATCATGAAAGTGCGAGTAGAGCCAGCCAAGCATCAGCCCCATCCACCATCTCCTCTTCCTCAAAATGCCACACAGCATGTCAATGTTTCTCCCAAGCCTCGTTTTCAGGCACCCTTCCCCCAAAAACTCTGCCATAAATGGTTACACCACTTATTTGGTACTCCTTACCATTGGGCATCTGCCCTAGGAACCAACACAGTGTTAAGAAACCTGTCAACATGAAGCGTGTCCACCCCAGGTAAAAAAAAAACTGGTTCCATTTCAATTCAAATGATTTTGGTTTACTTGTGCTGGAGTAAGCAATGTAAGCTGTTATAAATGTCTGATATAATTTTTGAGTTGCCTGTTACAAACCTACCGCCGTTTGATCATCAACAAAAAACTGTCAATTAGCCATCAGTTTGGGAGGACCTATGTCATAACCAGTTATGACAGCAGTTTGTAGAAAGATGTCATGAACCAGTACTTGGAGTTTGCATTTTTCAAACTCCATGGTAGAGTGGAACAACCTGATATGGCAACCACTTGGTTTGTTTGTCAAGTCTGAAATGTAATGTACACAATTCTTGCACTGACACCCAAATCAATGCAGCAGTGTGCACAAGGTTTCCTTGACAAACAGCAGAATACTTACATCTCTGTGTTTCTCCATGGTGTTGTAGAGTTTTGATGTGAGGTCATTAGCACCGTGGGGCATGTTTGTCTTCTTGGCAGCCTTCCGCTGACTACTCTTGCTCTTGACCTTCTTCTTTTGTCCTTTCTTCTCACCTTTCTTCTTGTCCAGTTCCTGCTGAAAACATTTCACAAATTCACATGTATGTTGCAAGTAATACCTGGCTGACCGGAAAGCAAGACAAGGAAAAATGGTCAACTGACTCACATTTAACATGGTAAAATATCCCTTTCCACATCTAACCTTTGGACTCAGCATGACCTTCCTGCATTGGTCAAGGTTACTGAAACTGGTATGCACAGGTCAACGGCCTCCATGGTCATCATGTAAAGTCTGAAAGGTCCTTACCTAAAAATGCTCATGACAAGCTATTCCTGGTCAAAATTCTGTTTGAAGATCAAGTCTATAGACTAGTTTGAACTCAGGAAGAGAAGGGTTGTGATGGAGAGTGAAAGGGAAAGAATATCAGAACTGTGCAGCAGAGAAACAAAAGGCACGACCATGTTACATAACTGTTCAATACACTAATCCTAACAAAAAATGCATCAATAAATAAATGACAAAGTACCTTACCCTAGCCCCATAAACAGAAAGAAGATCCCATTAAAATTACTGCTGTTTGTCACCTGCCTCTGTGCCAATTACTTTTTCTCTTCCTGTATTTTCAGACAAGTCATTTAAAAACTCCCACAATTTAAACCAGCATTTACCTCAATACCAGGAACCAATATGTTTTTGCATAACAACACATAGCGCTGATTCTGAGCAGCAAAATTGCATTCTTCTTAAAGAAACGAAGAAAATACATACTGCCTCGATGCCAATCTCCTCCGTGGTTTCCAGAGCAGCTTCTGCTTCAGCAGCTGCTTCAGCCTCCTCCCGCTTCCTTTTCTCCTCTTCCTCCTGGTCCAGCTCCTTGATGCTCTCTTCAATGACGTTGGGCCAGAAGTCCCCTTCAAAGTATGGCACTTCTGTGGCACTTGCCAGATTGGACTCTATTGCATCTTTGAAGATGTCCTGTAACAAGCAACATTTCTCAGTCACTGCTTTTCTTGCTCTGTTGCTATCAGGTTCAGATGACCTGGCCCCAAAAAACTTCTAGTGTATGTCACAAGTATGACAGAACTAGGTTATATACCTAGTTGCTTTCTCATTACTCACAGTTACCTCTTGTCTATGTTTTCATCATGTCTCTTGTTACCTCATGTCTATGTTTTTTATATATAATTTTTTAAGAACTAGGCCCATATCTATGACAGCAAATAAAGTTAAAGGCAGAAAAGACACTTGGCCTCTCAAGTACGCAGAAACACGTACCTTATAGTCAACCACCACTCTTTCAATGATAGCCTTGTCAAGCATCTTCTTGTACCAATCCTGCAGACGCTTGGGCTTGGGGATCTTCTGCTCTGGTGGGTGACAGTGGAAAATGTAGTCATCACCCTCTGAAGGTGGGCAGGCCCAAATGTGAGCCATGGTGTAACCCAACTGCTTGGCATACTCCAGGTAGCCAATGAGGATTTCATGGTACACTGCTGTACGGATCTGTCGTGGTCGGAAGAAATGAACACTGTCCAGGTAGGAGATATAGACACGCCTGCAACAGAGAACAGGAAAATCTGAAACACTTCCCAAAATGCCAACGAACAGTGCTTTCTAGGCTAACAGCAAAGTCAGACGACTTGCCAAACAGTAAAATAACCATTCATTCACACTAATATGTATGCCATTTTTGCCAAACTACAACAACACTGCACTGGTAGAGGTTTCTTGAGCACCTCCAGGTTCTCCTCTCCCAAAGCACATATATGCTAACCGTCACGCAAAGCATGAGCAGTTGGCTGTCCAAGCCACTGATGTGACCCACCTAACACCATCACCTCCTCTTCACACAACTCTCAGGGGTGAGGACCCACAATGAAACCAAGGCTGCAAGAACACAATGTTCTGGATATCAAAAGCAAAAAAAATGCAGCACAATAGCAACCACTCCTTTACCTCATCAGCAATATTATATCAACAAACGCTACAGTCATGTAGCACTAACATATTACAAGTAATAACACTACTTTTTAAGCAGGTCTCACACACCTTGTGTTAGGCTCTGGACACGATGATCCATACTCCTGCACGTGCATCCCAAAGAAGCACACATCTGTCCCATCAATTTCCTCAAATGCGAACATCGCTTTGGCTCGATAGGGGAAGCTTTCTGGAAGTTCATCACCAAACCTGAAAATACACATTAAAACATTAACACAAACAAAAAAGTACAAATGCTAAACACTCAATTCAAACATCTGGTTACCACTCGGAAACTCACACAAATGTACATATAGCGACTTCATCGTCTGTCATTAATCAAGGTTAATGAGTCTGAAATTGTAGGCCAGGTCTCCCCATTTTTTTTCATTCAAGGGGGGTGGACTCACCCCTATCTGGCAATTTAAAAGGCATTTTCACCCTGTTCCAAAAATTCTAAAGGGTATCCGTAAAAAGAAAAAAATCTTGGAAGGCAAATGACAAGAACACAACAACATACATCCGGGGGGGGGGGGTCTGCAGTCATTAAATCTTTGATTCAAACTGTGACCATGACCTTCTTGACACCAAACCCTGACCCAGACCCCACAAGTCTGCATGTGAATAATATGCCACTTCAATCTTTTAGACTCGATTTTGATAGGTTACCTAGAAATTAGATTTTAACATCAGGGTTACCTCAAGATGAATAATCACCATAACCACCCAGTACACATTCAAAACTTGACACAGGTCTTAAAAGTATACTGATGACAAATCAACAAGCTCATCTAAACACAGAAACATCATCAAAAGGCCACAATTTTTAAACTCACTTATCAAACATTGGGGAAATATATAAGCCTACATCCCTGGCCAAGTTTTGATTAGCTGTGATAAACATTTTTCATCATCAAAGCCAGTCTAAAAACTGTACACATGTTCATGCCTGTATCCCTGGCAAAAGTCAAAGTTTCAAAAGACAGACACAAAACAGTATTAACAGTTCTAAAGACCTCATGTCATGGCAGAGCTATGAGCTGACAAACCAGCCAGCATTAGACAATCTGCAAACCAGCAGTCGGAAACAACTTACTTCTGGTGCATCAGGGGTTTGATCTCAGTCACTTTGTCATAGCTTGACAAAACTCGTATCGTCACCTCCCCAGAACCAATGTCTTTCTTCTTCAAGAAGTTGTTCACTCTGTTCTCCAGGTACATTCCCAGTTTTGTTGTTGGCAGTTCTGCACAAAACAATGACCATCCTTAGAAAATGTATACCTAAGTAAACATGTCTGCATCTATGAAAAGAAATTTTTTTTTTTTAAACCACCTGAACGATTTTCCAATAAAATCAGAACCAGTAACATAAATTTACTTCCAGTCAGAAAGGCTGAATCGTAATGCTATCACAGGCTCCTGTACAGATTTACTTCTTAGATCTAAAAAGAAAACTACCTGTCAAAAAATGCATGTCTTGCAGTTAGGAGCATGTCAGACATCCTCTATATACAACCTTTCAAATGCAGATTACAGGATAACTAGGATGGACATCTATTTTGAGAGAGCAAGAGTGATAGTAGTCAAAAAGTGGATTTTAATGTCCTGTCAACATTACAGGGTCACCTCACAACGAGCGAGGAGAGAGAGAGAGAGAGAGAGAGAGAGAGAGAGAGAGAGAGAGAGAGAGAGAGAGAGAGAAACAACTTACTTTTGGCACAGAACTTGTTTTCTTTCTTCTTTTTGCCTGCAGCCTTCATGCATCCATCACAGACAAATCTGTCGGAGAAGAAGAACAAAAATACAAAAGTTTATGCATGTACATGATCAGCATGTTCAAACACAAGTCCAGACACTTTTCATGCCGGTCAAACTGACCATAACCATGATCAGTTTCCCCTTTCCAGCAAATTAAAGATGTTTCCTTAATACATTCTGAAAAAGAATCACTATACAAGACAAACACACTGTTGAAGTACCCAACAGTTTCTCACCATGAACATAATGACCATTCATCACCAGTTGCATCAAGGAAACAGCATTTATTGTGACCATACAATGCCAAATTTCTACTCACCCTTGTGGCCAAATGGGCTCGAAGTACAGCGCACAGATCTGATGCCATGATCTACCGCACTCCTGGCAATCCACGAATGGCTCATAATCCAGCTGATCATTCTTCAACTTGTCAAACTGATCCTTCTTGATTTTTCTGCAAAACAAAGGAATTCTCACACTCTTGCTTTTGTTTTCAACTACCATTTCAATACTTGCTTTTGTTTCCAATACAACTACCATTTCAATCTATCAGCTTGTATGTCTACAAATGAGAAACTCGTGCCCCAAGAATAATGCTTTTCTTGGAAGATAAAGCAATAAAATCCCCTGCCCAAATCTTTGATACTCATACCAGGCATCATATACCATTTATTAAAACCCACATATTCTGCTCAAAATTAAGGTTCAAGAGAGGTTAACTCCCAAAAATACTACTGTGATGGGTAAGACAACCAACCATCCAGGCTGGCTCAACATCCCCCTAAAAAGTGTTTGCAACTGACAGCAGGTCATTTGTATGACCATGCAAGTGAACTTAGCTGAAGTTATCTACAAGAGCATACGCCTAAATTTAATAACAAAATACTTGGATTTCTCAATCTGTGGCAGAACAATAATACAACACTTTGAATTAAACAATCTGAACCTAACCCTTGTTGTGTTTTACCAAACAGAACAACTTTTAACCAATAACTACAGCACTTCTAAAAACTCTTCTAGGTAAATGGTCCAAAGGGAAAATTAACAAAGGATCACTATGTTTACATCCCGTTTCTATCTTACTTTAGTTCACATTTTGAAGTACAAAAATTTATCAACCACTTGTATATTGGGCAGTTCTGTGAAGTTCGTTTGCACGAGTGAATGCTCTTTGTAATCTTTCGCACAAGAAGTCGCAGCGTCACTTCCGGGCTGATTTGTGAGTAGGCGTTGCTTCACGCTGTGTATACCAGTGGAAGCTGAACCTAGAATTGCGAAGCAGTACAAATGCCAATACTGTTGCAGTTGCAAAAATTAGCATGGAAAGGGGATGGAGGGTGGAATAAAAGTGTCTTTGCATCATTTTTTGGCTGACCAGAAGATCAGGAGTTTGTGGAAAAAATGCATTTTGGGGCATCCTACAGCACGAGCAACAAGTTATTGCTTGTTGCCAGACACATTCTGACTACGGGCCTCCAAAAATGTCTTTAAAGTTGGCAGTGTAAAATTCGCCAATTCACTGTCACCGCCTTCCATTGTGAAGAAAGTACGCACCAGAAGTAAAAGCAGTCAAGGGATTTAAGCAATGCTGGGCAAAAGTCAAGGGAGTTACAAACCCCGCCTGAATCGCCCAATAGAGCTAGTCTATGCTCCCAAACTGACTTGCTGCACTCTCCTCACATGCAATTCTGAACGAGTGAAACTGGCCTTTTATATATGCACTTTGAATACCCTCTGAAGTGGGGTGTCACATGGCCAGTGTCATGTGAAACTGCCGCCATCTTGGCGTGCATTCTGTGCACACTATACAACTATTCACCTGTTTGCAGTGTCCCTTCATTCAAAGCCACATACACAGGGTGAATGTGTAATTAGCTGTAACCTGCCACCAGCTCTATGGGCTGAAGTATCAGGATCTTTTATGTGCTACACCAAGGTGGAACGGCAACCAATGTAAGAGTCAGCACAGAAAGTTGACTCAGAAGAAGAAAATTCTCCCAAACAGGACTTGAACCTGCGACTGCCGAGATATCCCCACTTCCCGTGTGGGGTAAGGACTGTTTTTGGGCAATTAACTTTTACAAAGCTGTAGTGGTAAACAGAGAGATATGGACAGAGAGCAACCAAAAAAAAAAAAAAAAAAAGGGGGGGAAAAAAGCTTCCCTGGTTTCACAAACATATACAGCACTTACGTTCCTGTTTGAGTAGGGTCATCAGACAGCTCCACTTCTTCACCCTCGATCTCTTGGAAGCATTTCTCACAATAGACATATCTGTCGGAGAGAACGCCCAGTTTTCGTGAGCTGAATTATCCAGCACGGTGGTTACATAGTGCACACATCAGGAGGAAGAGAAGCCATGCCGGAGCCAGCACCACAGAAAGATCACCACAGCCACAGAGAAACAAGGAGACAAAATTACACAAAAGTCCTGTCCACACAGCAAATGTCTTTAATAAAGCTTCTGTAAAAAAAAATAATCATTTAAGCATGTGAAAATTTGACTTCTGAAGTCAACCTTTTGCCCCCTTTCAAGAATTTAAGATATAAAAACAAGCGTGGATGACAATTTCCTGAAGTGTCTACCATAAAAAATGATGTAGAAATGTTAGAACTTTCAAAGGCTGCAAAAATTACATATGCAGCCAAAAAGTTCCTAATTAATCATATATAAACCAGTTATCAATCTTAGTAATATTACAGTATTTTATGTCTTTTTCATTTTGTTTGTTTCATCCACAGTTCAAAATTCTGAACACAATGTTCCTTGTGTGATTTTCCAAACACTGCTTACAAGTTACCAAGTTAGCTGTGTGGCAGAAACAGAAATCAAACTATGGGACAAACAGAAAAAGAACCAAACACCAACTCGGCATGCAGCATGGCACGAAAAAAAAAAAGGTTAACCAAAGAAACAGAAAACAGGGAGCACATCCTGGAAACACAAATAGCAAAAAATGCAACATCAACTCACACTGAAATTATTACAACTTCTATGTTTAATCCCTTTATGTGGAAGTAAAAAATATCACTGAGCTCATTTGAATCAGACAAGTACAGTTACTACCATTTTACATTGACCAGTTAACAACAACAAAAAATCAAAGTCTCTATAAAGAGCAAAATCCTGTCCAGGGTGACTATTTTTAAGCACATGCATGCACACATAGGTACACTGACCAGACGCAATTTACAGCCAACTTAAACAGATAAAAGGGACAGGACCTTTCTGGATGGTCAAGGTCATCCAAAGTGAATGGAAACTCAAGAGGTTGTGATTCTTTGCAGATCGTGAAGAATCTTCTTTTGAAAACAAAGAAAGCACCACCATTTAGGGTTATGCCCCAGACACCTAGCCAGAAAACTGATCATTACAAGTAGACAATACTTTTTCATGCACACCAAAACTTAGCAAAAGTGACAACAAAGAAGTGGGCAAGAAAAAAAATGAAGACAAACCATGACAGCAAAAAACCAACAACACAACTCAAATACATGGTTTTCTCCTGTACAGACTATCCCTCATGTGATGCTGCTGCATATCTTCCATTTTGCTTTTTGAGGTTACCTGGATTGTTTAAATTACAAAATAAAATTACATCTGAATCTTGCTTAGTCATCAAGGTTATACCAGTTCTCTTTTTTAATGCAGAAAGAATCTGGAAGAAAAGCAAGTGAGCATACTGCAGAGCATCACATTGCCTATCTTTACACTAGCACCATCAAATTTTCCATTCGTTCTATACTTTATCTATGATTTAGCTTGAAATCTGAGCAAAACCCACTCTTGCCTTGCTTTGGTCAAGATAAGATAGACGATTAGTTTTTAACACCCGTTCAATCATTCTGCACCTCATCTATAATTTTGTTTGGAATTAAGCAAAACCCACTCTGGCTTTTCTTTGGTCAGGATGGACAATTAAGTTTTCAACACCTGTTCAACCATGATGCAAACTATATGGTCAAATACGTACCAGTGTGTGAATACTTTAGCATTTATTCTAAAGGAATGTTTAAGACCATGTACAATTTTGAACAACATAACACAACGAAACTTTCTGTCAAACCTGTTCTGGTAGCTGTAGTACATGGCATCACGTGGGATGGTGCAGAGCTGTTTCCCATAACAGCACAACACTTGCGGGCAGAAGACATATTTGTGGCCACAACAGTAACCCAATGACTGCATCACAGTGTCAATCTCTGCCTCGAACACCTCAGACAACTGAAAGTAAACAAATAAAATGGTTATAAGACTTGCTTTTCAAAAGGGATGGGTAAAAACAAGCAAAATAAACAGGCAGCATGCATATGCTATAATTCAATTTCGCAAACAACATGGATTAAATTTGCTTTTTTAAACAGGGAAAAAAGTTGCACACTGATAATGACAAGCCCCCCAATTTTTATATTTTAATTAACACGAGTTCAAAATCCCCGATTCCATACCTTTGTACAGTACTTGTAGACCCTGGACGTTTTCCTGTTGTAAAGCCAGGCATTGTCAAACATGAGCCACACATCGTTGACATACTCCCAGGGGTTATTGTACTGGCCATTGTCCAGCTTGCGTTTGATTGAGCCCAGGTCCATGGGTTTCTTGACAATGTCATAATAGTCCTGAAACACAATGCATTTGTTTATTTTATGAACCAATATTTTATCTGAATACATGTCAAAGTAAAAATAGCTGAGAACATATCTATGATCTAGCAGACACAATTAAAAATCATTTCAAGTTTCAGTTTAACAAGATCAAAACAACCAAGTTTCAGTTTAAAATCTCTGACACAGCTGTGACCTTCAAAGCTGGTCAAGGTCAACTTAAGTAGTACCAGTAGACAAAGTTCAATGCAAATACCATCATGCAAAGTTTGACAGCCATCACACTTTGATCTACTGCGTATGAGAAAACTGAAGTTGAAAAGTTTGCCTCATCGAACACCAACACTGCACACAGACGCTCGTTTTTCATGCCAGCAAATCAAACATAACTCTTGTTATTATTTTCACAGATGTGATTTACCAATTACCTTCCCATTCCACCAATCAGTAATCAATACCAAAACTGACAAACAAGACCCATACAAAATTCAAAGAAGTTGTTCTAATGGAAAAAACAACTGAATCATACAGGGATAGCAAGCAGCACGGGATCCACTGGCTGGCGGAAGGGCAATGACTCTGGATCCTGGCGATACAGTTTCTCCAGAGTTGGCATAAGTGCCTGACGCAGTTCATCAGGTTTAAAAACTGAAATAGAAACAACAGGAATAAGAATCAATCTTCTTACAAACATAAAACTGGGCATGCTCTTCCCTAGCACCAACCCTGTAAGAACTGAATTCTCTCATTTCACCATCTCTGCTGCAAATCTACCTTTCAAACTGCACAAAAATCATTTACATCCTTCGGGCAAACCAAATATGAAACTACGTTCAAATAAATCCAATATAAAACTAACAAGCAAGTAGCACACATGCTTGCAAAACCAATCCAGCGATATGTATTGGAGCTTCAAATACACCAAATATGAAGCTAACAAGTAGGCAGCACAAATGCTTTCATCTCCCATGCAGATATGTTAAATAAACAACTTTTCCTTTTACCACGACTGTTCTGCAACTTTACAAATAAAGACTATTGTGATCCTTCATTCAAACAACTCAGAATCATAGTTTGGGTATGAGAGAAAGCAAAGATCACAATCCAGAAATGTCTGACAAATCCAGTCTGCGATCTGGTTTATTGGTATTCACTAGGGCAATGCCATCCCCCTTTCCCCTAATTTCATATTCTTATCAGGCCAAATCATAAAAAGTTTATGAAGTATTAATCTGCACCAGTAAACAGGTCTGCACATGTCAAGGTCATCAAAAACAGATGCATGTGGTTAACCTTCCAAAGAGCTACCATCATGCACAGTTTGAACAATCTTGCTTTTATAGTGGTAAAAAACTCACCACATTAAAGTTTCCACAGCCAAATGGCAGCAGGATTAATGAAAAACAGCTAACCTGCCCAGACACACAGGCATCAATTATGACACAGACTTGCACAAAAGCTCCAGCCCTGTGACCGACTCACCTTTTTTGTGGCAAGGCTTGTTTGACTGGGAAGTGGAGGTGCTAGGTTCTACCGAGCCTGGCTTCATCTCAAGGTTGCTGTTCTGTGAGTTCTCATCCATGGGTTCAGCCTTTGGGCTTACAGTCCCTTCAGCTGTTGGCTCCTCTTTGAACTGTGCAGATGGTAAAGCCTCTTCCTCAGCCTCAGTCTTCACCTCTGTTTTGATCTCTTCTTTGACAGTAGATGGGTCTATCTCCATCTTGACACCAATGGAAGAGACTGGTGTGATGGAGGTTGTGGCAGTGGCAGTGGAAGCAGCAATGGCCTGGGCCATGGAGGTTGGTGGGGCTGAAGTGGTGTTCATGCTTTTCATTCCGGAGGAATCTGATGCCAGAAGACTAGACAGGTGCACACTGTTCTCTACTACAGGTTCAACATTTGGTTTCAGATCACCGTTGCTTGTCCCACTCAGGCCCTGGTCACCCTGTGAAAGCAAAGCATTGATTCTGTACATACACCATGAAAGGGGCCAAAAAAGAATCACATCAACCAAAGGCTATGTAACCAATAAGCAAAAACAATAAGTATAGCTTTATCTCGAAAGACTTATCTTTCATAACATTTGGCAGCATGCTTGCCAATGCTTCAGTATCACTCGATCAGAAATCCTGAGAGTTAGGTCTGCAGTTTTACAAGAATCTTATGCAACCCAAACTACTGTGTTTCTTGTTAGTGATCATATGTAATCCAGGAAACAGCACTGCAATTATAGAGCATTCATCAATGCACGACACCTTGATACAGTATCCAAGTACATTTCAGAATAATTATTTAGACACAACAGTGCTAAGTTGTTCTGAGCCATTTGATGACTCCCATTTTTCCAGCAGACTCCCAGAAAATGACCAAGCAGTTACTAAATTAGCAACTGGATTTTAACAGTCAGGATGAACCACCACTATACACATTTACAACTAACAGGACGTTGTATAGTTCAAAACTATTTCTTCGCAACTATTATTATGTGTACTGGCGTGCCAAATTATATTCACTAAAAATCTTTATCATCTACTTTGTCATCTCCCTCTTCACAATTTTTTTGTTTCATTACAACTTCCATCCAAATTTGCATCCACCAAACATAAAAAAAAAAACTGGGCTTACCTGCTGTGACTTCTGAGACAAGGGCAGTTGCTTGCCACCAGCAGAGGGAGGGCGCACATTCAGGTTTGGTGTAGGAGTGCGGTTAGGTGCGATAGTTTGAGATTGAGCAACACTTGGGGATGGCTGAGCCTGGGAGTTGAGAAGCTGCTGCTGCTGCTGCTGCGTCTGTTGCTGAATGGCCAGACCCAGGGAGTTAGGAGCACTGGTCTGCAGCTCAGCAGCTAGGCTGGTGATAGCTGCAGCAGTACTGGTGCAGGTGCTAGAGGCAGCCATCTGGCTTGGCAACTGTGACTGCTAAGAAAAGAGAAACCACTTATACAGTATTCTTCTTACCCAAATCTGTATGTTATACTGTATGTAACCAACCTCCAAAATGTGTCCATCAAAATCAGAGGTTTTTGTTCAAGGAAATCAGTTAATTGTTTGCTTAGATATTTTTAGCATTTTTATTTACGAGTGCACGTTTCAACTGTTGTAATTATAACCTGCACAACTGCACTAGGCCACGATAAGTTGCAACAATTAACCATACGAAAGCTAGCATCTTCTACTTTTGGTCATGGAATTGATGCATAGTTCAAAATACGCAAATAGGTCCAGTAAACTGCCAGCATTTATCATCTTCACGGATGACCCCCAAAATGTCATACCAGTTATATAAATAACCCAAAGCCAGCCTTTTCACAAATTTGGCCAAGGGTGCTGACGCTGCAAGACGCATACAGGTGCCTTTAGCAGACAGATGCACAAAGATAAGAAGTGCCCTTTCAATGGTGTAACTATTTACAGCAGTTTGGTGGATGGGTGCTGTAAAGCAAGGCTTGGAGTGTTGATGGATTACACTCACTAAAGGTTTGAACCCTCACCAAGACATTCACCTTGAAAATAGCAATGATAGCTTTTTTTTGTTTCTAACCGTAGAAATGATGGTCAAAACTAAAAGGTATGGTTGTAATAGGTTCAGCGGTTGAGAAGGCATGGGACAGTCACCTTTTGAAAATTCAAAATATTACTGTGGCCCTCATGTTGAATTCACCAACCCTTCGTCACACTGACGAACAATAACCAAATAACCAACCACCCATGTCTGGTTTAATCTTAATGCACAGATTAGCACATACTGTCCAGGAAAAATACAGGACACAACACAGCTACAACCCCACACAGACACAAATATAACAATCACCTGAGACTGTGTTGGAAGATGCTGAGAGATGCCAGGCAAACCAGCTTGTCCTGTCTGCTGCTGCAACAGTTGGGGGACCTGGGTATGGTTGGCCTGTGACCCAACAGTCTGTGGTGCACGTCCTACTTGTCCAGGAGCAGGTTGTGTGGAACGAAGAGGATTCATCTGAGGTGCACGCAGAGCTGGGCTTGGGCCAGGACCCAACATGTCATTTGGAAGCTGTAAGGTGTGGGCAATCTGTGTGTTGGTCAGCGGACCATCTGCAAACACATCGAATACAATCATCGCAAATATTCAACCACACATCGCAACAGCTATTCCCATCCCACCACTGCAGGCATTTTGAATTTTGTACACTCATGGGACATCTGGCCTGCTTTCCAAAAGGACAGCAACCACAATGTACCACAACCCATCTACTGCCATGATAACCATCTTGGGAAATTCACTGTATACTTATTTGTCTACTGGTCAAAGAGAATGGACAAGATTCCAAATCCCCTCTCTACTCCTCTCAAACTTTGTTAATAGAGGAGAATGAGGGGACCGTAGGTGTTTAACACTTTCAGTCAACATTTTACATATTAACATGGCCACCATTCAAGTTAAACCCCATGGCTGGACAAACAGGGACCATTATAAACATTTCTAATTTTAAGTGGATCAAAATCAGTTTTAAAAACAGCACTGAAATGCTCCATTTGAAAAAAGGTTAGACATACTCTGACGGACTTGACTGGTGGCAGGTGCAGGTGCTCCACCAGTGTTCTGGCCTCTGATACGCTGCATGCGCTTTTCTTCAAGTTCTTTCTGTATTTTGTAGATCTTCTCAGCCAGCAGGTGGTAGTATTCTCCCTGTCAAAAGGAGCATTCTGTGTTGAAATCAGTAAAACAATATCCTACATTATACAGTCAAGACTACAGACCTCACAACTCGCCTTTATCTCACCCAACAATACCCAGTCCTCGCAGGTTGCAAAGTTTTTCAAGTTGCTACTCCAAGTAACCCAAATCAGGGGGAAGGGAAAAAAAAAACCAGTTCAAACAACCAGACAGCAACAACGAACACATGACTTTCAGATTGACTATAAACTAAAATGCACAAAAGGGTAAAAAAAAGAGCTACTAATTGGATCTGAACATATGCCAACTGCAAAGTATGGATGCTAGTATGGAGCATCTGCTAGCAGGCTGCTACCGAGCAGTCTGGGGTTTCGTGGTAAGGCAAAAGAGCGGGTAGTGACGGGCGGTCTGGGGCCAAGTGGGATAAAAATAATAATTAAAAAGCCCCTTTACCAGAAACAAGAGACCAACAGCATAGCAATAACCAATACAGATTACTTTGGCAAAATACCCGTCTTAGTTTTTCAACCAGATGACCAACACAATAAAACAAAAAAGCTCAACAATCAGGTCTGTGTGCACATGCGTGATAAACTCACTCCATATCAATTTTCTTCTCCCAAGTACTTTTAAATTATTAAATTGTCCAAATTTTCAGGGTTAAATTTATTTCAATAATTCAGCTGTAGTCCCACATGCAAAGTAGGGTATCACAAATTAGTCTGGCTTGCATGCAACATGTTGCTAGTTCCGAGGTTCCATACAAAAAGTTGTCTTTTAACAACATGAAAACTTAAGCAGAATATGCTGGGGGGAAAGTGAGAGAGTGAGAGAGCAAATTTCCCCACAAAAGCAAAGCTTGTTGAGACACACACAAAAAAAAACATTGTTAAAAGAACAACTGGCCAGCTGAACTATATTTCTTCAAATCCCCACATTTTAGCCACTAACAATTTTCTCAACCCTTCAACTGAAATTAACTTACCCTGTCATTTGCTGTCTCATACATGTCGCCCTCTACTTTACGTGCGTAAGCCACAAGGTTCTTCATCCGGCTGTCTCGTAGAGCTGCAGGATCCGGGGTTGGGAATATGGCTTGCACGCTACAGGGACCAAACAAATGTTTCCATTTTCAATCGTTCATAACACAGCCAAGTATTTAGCATCAAGATCAAATGTTCAGCCTACTTACACAAAATTACAAGATCAAAAATTTTGAAGAATTTCCATCTTCAAAGTTTTAGCAGAGCAGGAAACACCCAATTACTTCACTCAAAGCTGGTGCTCAATGCTGCCCAAAACATACTTGTTGCAAAAACAAGATTTTGAGCTCTGCCATTCTGTTCTCAGCAATGAAATCATAAACAAGGATGTCATATGTGGCAAAAGTATTGAATTTGTCACAAACCAACCTTTTCCTGCTCCTTACTTGTAAAAAGCAAACCAACATGCCGGTGCACTCAGTGGCTCAATTTTGAAGCCCAAATATGTCCTCTTTTTTCTAGGTACTGACTGAACCGCCAAACAAAGCATACATTTAAAAATGTTTGCACATATTTTAGTGTTCTCAGATGATGACAGGCACATCTTTCATTCAAATTAAGAAACCAAAGCAAGAAGCTTCAACCACAAACCTGCACTAGGACAGCCAATTTTAGTGCAACTGTTTTTTTGGTTTTAAGTCAGCAAGTCACCAACTTATCACACATAAATACTTACAGTTTATGCACTAGGTGATTACGCAGATCCTGGGTGACTTGGGCATGCCAGTCCTTGCGCGTAGTTGGCTGTACTGTCAAATCCTGATTTCCAACATTCAGGTGGTTTTGGTTCACCATTGGATTTGGGTTGGAGGGAGTGTTTGTCATCATTGGCTGTATCTGGTTGTTGGTTTGAGCAGGGACCTGGTTTCCTGTTGCTATGACAAAACAAGTGACAGTGTAAAAGAGGAACAGAACTTAAAAGCTAGAAATGGAAATGAAGATGGATACGTTCTTCCTTGATAACTTTACCAGCTGACTTAATTACCACACGTTATTTTCAAATAACAATAATACCAGTCAATTCACTCACATTTAAAACAGAAAAATTTAAGATAATTTTTTTCGCTCCCGTGACCTTGAAACAGGTAAGGGAAGTAAGAAGCTATTTTAGTGAAATTAGTGTTCATGTCTGAAGCCCATTACAGGAAGGTGTTCTCAGAATCGAGATTTGTCAGATTTATAAATATCTGAAGTAAATGCCCAGGTCACAATAAGTGATCTTAATGTAGCCACCATACAGTTTGACCAGGACACAAATTTACCAAGATAATACAAGCTGCAGCTTTACTCTTCCAACACTACAGCAACCTTCATTACTGGTCATGGCCACAGAAAATAGAACGGTCTGAAGTTCAAACGAGGTCATCATCGTGCAAAGTTTGAAAGATTTCACACACACCAGCCATCATATCATACATTGGATTCATCTTTGCTATGCAACGACCTCTAGCACTCATTATGAAGTTTAAAAAAACATGCAACAGGAGAACTGACCTGGTTGTGAAGGTCCAGGAGCACCTGGCATAATTGGAGCACCAACACTCTGTGGCTTGAGACCCAGTGACTCGTATGCACGCCTCATTGTCGCATCTGTCACTACATTTGATGGCTGGTTGGGTGCCGAAGGTACTGCTGGATTCTGAGTCATGGCAGGACCTAAACAAAAAAAAACAGATGCATGCAACCTGGCAACAGCTCTTACACTGACAATTCTTCTGCTTCTTTTGATATCCTAAACAAGACAATTTCTGCTAAGTTACTAATCTTTACTGTCACTGTAATGTTCTCTACTACTGTAATCAGTGTCACATGAAGAAGTTTTCATATTAGAAGCAAGGTCAAAACCCTTTTATCAACATCATTTCTCACTTCCAGCCTATTTTACTCACTATAGCCCAAGAGAATCCTTCCATGAACTTAGTGGAAAATATGACTTTCAGTACTTCCATTAAAATGGTGATGGAAGTAGCGACATTAGCAGCAAACTAAATATACATTCGTAAAATAAATGAAATAACCCACATGCACCAAAATGGGTGTAGTATTCCCTTACCTGCTTTGCCTGCCACATATTCTACACTCATGGATTCTGGCCACTAGCTTACTCCAAGCCTCCATTTTCGGAGCCTTTGCCACTGAAAAGGCAAACTATTCATCAACCTTCAGTTTGGCTTTTCATGAAAATTTAACTGCAGCGTCAAATCTCTTTAAGACGTTGTCGTGATTAGCATGTGACTGGATTTCAAGACAAAAGAAAAAAAGGCAAGAGAAGGATAGTCACCTGTCTTGGTGCGATCAGATGCATGCTTGAGTGGCAAACACACAGGACAGTCAGTTCTGGTGCAGTTCTTCCAGTGAGTGATGATTTGTCGTGAGGATGCACAGTGGGCAACTGAAAGAATACACTTTAAGTTTACTTTTAATCCAAAGCACAAACAAAACAAGTTCACCTGACTAAACCAATACAAAACATAACAGCATCCTGTGTTGCATGTTTGTCTAATGTCTGCTACCTTCATCTTATGCATCCCTGGCCTTGCTACATAGCTCTCCTAAGTAAAACACGACAAGAACAAATGCCTAGTTTCTTCAACTCAGACAATAAAGGAAAATGACATAAAATGAAAGTCAACATTTTTTCCACTATTGTACTAGTGGTAATGATGCAAATTCTAAGTTACATACCCTGGACCCAAGTTTACCACATTGTGTATACATAGCCAACAGCCAGACCGGTTTCTGTGAGCCACCGTCATCTGCATATGTTGTACTTGTAAAATGTCCAGCACTAAACTGCTGGTCACTAATATTTTGATGGCAAACAAAAAAACCCACTGTTTTGACAAAACAGATTACTTTTAAAGCTAAAATCCAAACAAAATCATAAAACAGCACCAGTTTACCCAAAAAAGTTTTGACGTTTTAATCATTAAATGGAATTTGTCTTACACTACACACAAGCCTACACAAATTAACAAACAGTAATACCCAGACCTGTTTACCCTCTGCAAGTATTTGGAGTACTTCATCAAAAAAGTGTAATCCCAGCCAAAAAGTGTAATTTGTGGAGAACACCCTTTTGGCATCAGCCAGCACATACAATATACAGCCTCACTGACACAATGAAAATTTGGACGACTATGTGCATGATACAACATGTGTACTCTACAAAAACTAATTCAGAAGATGGGGTGGACTTTTAAGTTTTATTTGGGGGCACAACCATCTAGCTTCAGGACAATATTCAGGCAACAGAAACTGTGTGTACGACACAACATGTGTACACAACAAAACCGTAATAATAATAATGGCACTTTGTAAGCTCCCTACCTATCAAACTATTTGTGAGAGAATCAGCTGTCGCAATGGGCAGGTTCAATTCACACATTTTGACATCAGCCAAAGCACAAACAAAAGAAGTTTTGCTGTTTCAATTTGTCTGCGGACAGTTTTTCTTTCCTGACAAAAAATGATCTCACGTTCCCTGATGTCGACGCCTGCGCCACAATATTTTTGTGAAACTGGGACTTAATATGCTTTTAGCAATCATATTGCCCACTGCGGGCGCACGAAAAGTCCTTTTTGCAGAGCTTGCAAAACATATGACGTTCTCCTTTCGAGGATGGACCTAAAAACAGTCTATTAATTATTTTTTATGCCACTACATAGGACTATGCAGACCCCCCCCCCCCCCAAAAGTGCAGCATAATCAGAAAACAGTTTTCTGCTCATTGGAAGGTGGCTGCCAAACACAAAGAAGAAGGAGAAGAAACGGCCATGTGCCATGGTAGTCTTTCTTGTACATAGTGCTGCTTCACACATGTTGGCCCACTTTTCTTCTTTTGTAATAAACTTGCAGCCACAACTCTGAAGTCTGAGCTGTCCTCAGATCCATCATCCGTTTTGTGTGCCTTCTTTTTCGGCTACTATCTGACATGTCAGATGCAAGCAAAAACGTCTTTTGCCGAATATGAAAATGGCAGTCTTGGTGAGCCAGAAGTAAAACGTGGAATGGAAATCAACAAAAAACAAAACTCAGAACAGAAAATCACTGACATGACAAAATCACATTTTTATCGAGCTGACAAGCATAATCAGTGTAGAAATCGTGTACTGGTGTAGTCTGATAATTGTAACAAGTACACCAAAAGCATAAGGGTAAACAGGTCTGTAATACCACATGAACATATGGACAGTCACCTTCACATGTTTTGCCCCTGGTGCAAGTTGTCATATGGTTGAGAACATTCTTCATGGTGCGGCAATATGGCAGTCCACAGGCTTGCTCTCCATTTGTCTGCTCGCGACGCTGACATTTATGAGCATGAAGCAGCAGCACGAGCTGCTGTTGGATCAACTTGCTCTTGTCTGGGTCTGCTGTAGGCTGTCGCTGACCTGTTCCCCCTGGAGGTGGCTGACCCGGCTGAAACAAGTTGTCAAACACCTTATCAATAAGGCCATCCACTCTGTGGAGACCCACTCCCTAGAATCTACACAACAAAGAACAATTTTCATACTGACCATTCACACTAAGCTTTTCACAACAAAATGACTACTCCTCCCTTTTGCCCTACCTTCAAAGTCACCACAAGAATCAATTCTTGGACTTTCACAGCCTGTCAGCTGCAAGGTGTCACCTCAGGATGAAGCACACTATCAAAATTCCAGTTCAAGTCACAAGCTGGATCACAGTTCTGGACACAACACAATTAACAGCTAATACAACCATGTTAAAAACAGAAGTCACTACCAAGCGTATCTCAATAATGAAATTTCACCTAACTACAACTGACACAAGTATCAATTTTTTTTATACAAAAGAACCACCAAACAATGCAATGTGAAAGTTCAGTAGAGGCAAAAAACAAAAACAAAAAGATAAAATCACACACACCTCAGATTCACTGTTACAATAGACATCTCACACATTCTGAAGCCTATTTATATTCCATGGGCACCAACAAAGGAACCTGCATCAGTTGTGATGAGAAACAGGATGACCTATGTTATGCTGTGAGCCAACCCAGGGAATTGAATAAGCCAAAACTAGCACAGTCAAAAAGCAGAGGGAGGGTTTGGAGAAGGAAAAAAGAAGCTAAATGGACCTGAAAGGTCAAAATTTAGGCAAGGAAGAAATTCCTGGCAGTGAGCAAAGCATGCATGGCTATATCCCCAACATATACCAGGCTTCAAAGCAAGATCATTTGTCAGCTCTGCGTTTTTGAGCAAGGCAACTGTAATTTGTCTGTGCCCACATTACCCAACTATGGGGACACCATAAGCAAGACATTAAAATTACACACACAAAATTAATATTTTAGACCTGTCAAAGCATTAAAAAAATCCAAAACAATAGTACTGTAACAATAAAGCAAGTAAGCTACTACTCACTTTTGCCATCTGTGTCTGATTTTGTGGCACATTCATGACATGGCCCATACTCTGATGCCCTGGCATCTGAGGCATCTGGGAACTTCCAATCATGTTGTTCTGGCCAATGGAGAGAGGTGGAGCATTGCCCATAGTTGTAGGTGCCATGCCACGCATCTGACCCATGGCAGGTGGGAAGCTGGGGCCATTCATCATCTGGTTGTGGTGGGGCTGCTGCATGCCCACCCCTGCCATGCCTGGCACCCCACTCATCATCTGTCCAGGGTTGGGACCCATGGGCTTCATGTTCATACTGTTCATCATAGGGTTAGCCCCAACAGAGGTGGTCATGGAGAAGTTCATGTTTGGCAGTCCATCACCGGCACCAACCATGTGAGAAGAGGTGGCAGTGGCAGCTTTGTTCATGGTTACCGTGTGAGATGGGGAGGACAGGCTGTTGGACAATGGACTTTTGACTGTGTTGACATTCAGCCCAGCCGAGGCCATGGCTCCAACAGTTGCCGAAGAGTGGCTAGCATTGGCCATGGTATTGGTTGAATTGGCCATGCTATGCTGGGAGTTTGGAGTGGAGCGTGCCAACAGTGCCTGCAGAGAAGCATTGTCATGGCCAGTCTGGTGTACAGGGGTGTGCAGGTCTGACGAGCTGCTCTGTTGCCCATCATAGCCTTGCATCAGGTCATCTGGCAGGTCATTCACTAATTCCCCCAGGGGACCAAAGTTATAATCTGCAACAAACAAAAACACAAACATAATTACCTCACCTCAAGAATAAATCCTTGCGCCACATGGAGATGAAGGGGGTGAGGGGTGGGGGTGGGGGGGTGGGGGAGGATGGCAGTACAACTGGACAGCACTGTTCTTCCGGATGCTGCAGTCTGCTGTCAACATAAAGTGACCACCATGTACAACCCCTTGGTTATGCACCCAGGTAGGTCTATCCAGATTTCGAAAGGGGGCAGGGGTAAATGCTTGCTTTCGACAAGGGTGAGCAAACAATGTTCACAAAACCTAACCTTCAAATATTTTCTATTTAATGCTGTTCTTTTCTGTGGAACAGCCATTCAGACTACACACATATGCTGGTTTGTGATTCAGGTTAATATTCTGTTGTTGTTTATACCCTCACATTTCTCCACAGGTATACATTAAGAAGATGTACATGGCATTACTAACTTTGACAAACCCACTTGTGAAGGAAGCCCCCCAAAAACATGCATTACGTAATTTACTGGACTAGAAAGTGTCACAGCAACAAAATCTCAGCCAAAATCAAAAAATGTCATCAAGATCTCATTTTTGACAGGAAAAAAAATAGGGGGGTCAGCAAGTAAGTTGGTGTTTTACACCCAGTCAACCATTAGTTATATCAGGGCAAGACACATTTTGTCATCACACAAAAGATGTTAAAAACGTAAAACTGGTATATATAGATTTTTTAAACTCACAGACTAAAAAAAAAGTAGGTAAAAGGCAAACATAACCAAAATTGACCTAAGGGTTTAAATTCTTCCTAAAATATTGACTTTCAAAAAGTCAAAAATCTTCTCAGGTGAAATGTCGTGGAACAACACATACAGCAATTGAGCTGTAAAGTGGCTCTCTTGTTTCAACAAAATCAAAACAAGTAAAATATGTTCAATAAGTAATCTGTTCAATGGTAATCTTTCTTTACCTTCAATAAAATTAAAAAGGAAGGAATGATAAAAGAATGGCCAATGTGCTTTCCAGGAACTCGTCCCACTCCGACTGCCATAGTTTTGAAATATATTTGTTTGCATGAGATTTTAGGTCTGAGAATGGAATGAACTCAACAGAGATGTCTCCAACGAGGTCATCCTTAGCAGCAGTCTGCTTACACCCTTCAATGTTTAGTTACATGTCAGAAAGAAAGAAAGCACATTTTGGAACTTAGTATTTAAAGACCAGGATTTTGGGAGTAAAATATTTGGGTATTTTATTACAATCAATGTAACTCATTTATTTGCAAATATTCATAGATTTTTGGTATAACCATACAGCAAATAGTAACTTGATAGTTATGTTTGTTTTTACCAATGAAAAATACGCACTAACAATAATTACAGGTGTGCTTCATGACAAGTAGTGTTCACAACAACAAAAACCTTGAATTTCTTTATTTTAAGCTTTATGCTCTCAGAGTTACCATACCAAGTGAAAAATGCAGCCATATCACTGACACCATCCCACTAACAAAAGCCTCGGTGTCGGGGATTGCAAATAAGCAGGAAAAACACACACAAAATAAACCCTTTTCACACAACTGCTCAAACCCAATGCAATTATTATTCCAAAAAAAAAGTTCACATGTTTGACAGGATGTATTTTAGTTAAAGGCTTTAAGCAATCTCTCTTTCTCATTCAGGCTCTGATGTCGGGTATAGTCAGCTGTTAGAGCATATCAACTTTGACAGGTGCCAAGCGGTAGTTCACTGCCTATGTCAGTTTCTGGCCACATTACTAATTTTCCACCTTTCATTTGCATGTGGGACCAACCACCCTTCACAGCTTGGCATGTCACAGATAACAACACAGAAAATTTCAGCGTGTTGTCACATTTGGCTGGATGCATATTTTACAAGACACTGCATTTGCTGTACAAGTTCTAAAAAAGGTGTTGCACCATGGGGTTATTCTGCACCACAGCTATCTGTTCACCTGACAAAACAGTGTCCTCCTCCTCCTAGAAAATGCCCATGGAACCAGGGCAAAAAACCCAAAGATCTCCCAAGTATTCTAGTCTTCCAGGGAGGGGTGGTGGGGGGCAATTACACTCAGGAGACTTCAGGTAAGTATGTATAAACTAGCACAAATTCATTCTGCAACCTACTCAAATATGTCATTAAATGGCACATAACTCTACCACTAGCACCAGCAGTTCTTTCTTTTTCTACCAATTTTACGACTTTGGGTCAATGCACGCAAGCATCAGATACATAGAAATTACAGTCTTGGTGACATGCATTATGTCCTATTCATTTATGCTGGAGATGGACAGCATCCACTTAAACTGCATAGGTCCGGCCTTTCTGTAAATCTTAACACTGCAGTCACGAGGCAGAAACTTGGTTGTTTTCAATTTTCCATACCTGTTCTGTGCAATCTGTGAATTAAAATTGTTGTCATGCAAAAAATATTTCATTTTATGTCCTGATAATAGGCTTATTTTTGTGTTGATATCGGAAGCCAAGTATGGTTCTGACGTTGCAAGTCAGAGCATGATCGGAAAATGGTTACATTCAGAATCCCCCAAGATCTCCTTCAAGAACAACAGTCACATATCACATAACTACTTTTAAACAGAGGAACTCGCACAGATTAACTGGGTACAAAGTTAAATGCAGTTCTTTCTTGTTTACTTGCATACACTGTACACACACAATTTTTTATGCGCAATTTACAGAGGGAAAGCCTGAATGCATGATATTAAATTTAATATCACCTGAACTGAAAGATGAAGTTTTCCTCTTCAGCATGGTGTACAATTTGACCCAGAAACTGTTACTTGTACTAGTTCCCCTGAAATGGAAATCCCCCACCCCCCCTCCCCCAATTCAAGCACCATGCCATGGCTGCGTGCTGTCAAACATGTGGAATTAAGCTAACGACACAGAATAATTTTTACCACAAAATGTTGAAACAAACCCGGACAAACATTGCCATGGATGTGTATGTGAATGCATGCATGCACTCTTTATTGGCATTATGTTGTATGCAATCCTATGTATGTGCACAGTCATGTGTGTGAGTGTTTAATTGTACTTTAATAATTTTTGTTATAGTTTACATACCATGTGTATGAGGATATTTGCACACTGCATGTTTTAACTAAGTGATAAAGCACTTTAAATCTCTGATTTCCGGTAGTAATTTCAACTGGGTCTCACAATGACCGCCTGTCCAGAAATCTAAGGGTCAAACAGCCTAAACACTTTTTACAGTTTACTACACACACACAAACTTTTCCCCCTCCGTTCTGTTCAATTTGCGCCATTTAGCTCAAAGATGTTCATTCTCTTAAATGCATAACAAGAAAATTCAGGCAAAGGCGGATATCACAGCCTCCCTCATTTTTAATTTTGTTGTTGTTGTTGTTTTACTGTAGATTTGGCCGACTCTTGGTCGCAAAATGGCCCGAACCTCAGATTCTCAAAATCCATTTTGTGACCAAGCAAAAGTAGAAATGAAGGAGGCCACAACCTCCACCTTTGCCACAGTTCTGTTGCACTTAACACTACCAAATACAGTTGCACCAGTGGAATGTATGCAACTACAGTTTCACTAAGATCTTTTTCAGCTGTTTTAATACAACGACATGACTATTATCAGATTTCACTGCTGAGTGCATCTTTGCATGTGTAAACCAGGTTAAAGCAACAAGTTCTCAGCCGAAGTGAAAACAAAGGCACTGAAAGAAAGTGCGTTGAAAGGAAGTGAATTTTTGACTAGTCAGCTTCGAAATACAACTGCCCGAAGTGATATTTAAACCAATCCGCACTGCAAACAAGATTGTGATTAGGCAAGCAGAGTTTTGCGTTGTGAACTTTGCAAATCTGGATTTACTGATGCACTAAATAATCATCGACTTTTTCAGTCACTTTGAAAACAGATCTGGGTCAAGATGAGGCACGGATCTTAATACAGTGTGTCAAAATTGAAATCCCTGCATAACAGACCCACAGTTGTACATTACCAGTAAGACTGTTTAAATGCATCTGAAGTGAATTTGATGTCTGTCAATCACAGTTTGAACAACATTACGCAATTATCTCCTCTTCAAAGTCTGTACTACAAATTTAATGCAATATTTCTTTTCCTCAAAATCATAACCAATTAAAACATGGTGTGTAGTTCACATCATATCCTAACTGCCTGAGTTTATTAGACCAATTGAGGCAGTTTTGAAACATCTTTTTTGTTTACATGTCCATCATAGGCGAGCAGATGACGCATCTGCAACCCAATTTATTAAATTAGATCAAACAAAATTAAAGATCACTACCTTCTGAGCTACATGTAATATTTTAGAATTATTTCTGCCTTTCAGAATCCTGATTCTTTTGATTCTTGTGCACAACTGCTCCCACCCACACTGGCTAAGGTTCTAAGGAGTCGCCATACTATCCTGTTAACATAAATGATACTAGCGTAAAATTGTTTTTAAATTCTACATTCTTCAAAAAAACATATTCAATTTGCATAAGGGTCATTCTACAGGGCTGTGTGCCAGTAACTACCACTGAGGGTGGCCAATATCAAACAAGTATTCTGAATAAGTCTTTCATTGTAATGTCTACTTTTCACTTGAGCTGTGTATTGATGTGAGACATTAAAAACAACACTAAATGAACAAGTTATATTTGTTTATATATTGGCTGAATGCTGCAAATTTATCAAAAGTACCTTCAGAACATGAAGAAAGTTGATTTGAAACATGTAATATTGATGCTGTTCTCATACGATTTGGCTTTTCAAAAGCCAAACTTAAAAAACATTTTACCATTTTGGCCTTCTGCTGACATACACAATCTCATTTGACGCACAGTAGTTTCATGTTGTTTTACTTTTAAGTAAAACTGAAACTCAGTCCTGCAAATAACTTTGAACTGTAAATATTAATATCCAAATACATATTTGGAGTTATGGTTTTGTTGCAGATGAACAGTCAGTAAAAAACAAAAAAGGTGGTACTTATTACATTATGTACTGTACTGACAAGCATTTTTCTGGTGTGTTTGAGTTGGAAACAAACTTTGATGATAGTACTGCTATTGGAAATGGTAAAATGTTTTTTAAGTTTGGCTTTTGAAAGTTGACCATGCATTTTGTTCAGGGTGTAAGGAGTGACTTGGTTTATATAGCCCATTCATAACTCTGCATTACATGGGTGATTTTTTGGAAATGTAGTGGATCATACTCTATCAAATAAAGGTTAGTTTGTGTACCTATATACTGCTCTTTTTTTGGGGGGGGGGGGGGGGCAACTGATATTTTTTTCTCCCTTTTCTTCTTCTTATGTCTAAAATCATAGCTTTTATTTGGCCTTCATTTACTGTCCATTTTTGGATCATACTGACTGTGGAAAGTCATTCAGCCTCTGAGGCAGGGAGCAAAGGTTTTCTGATGTTGTGTACACCATACATCTCGAGTGAATCAAAACACCAATGAGTGAGAATGCCTTTGAGACAAAAATAAATACCGAAGTTGTAGTCATGGAGTTTTCCTTGTTTGTGCAGGAATATGTTTTTCATTTAAACCTAGTAAGTAGTATAAAATTTCTCCTCATGGAGTCAAATTATTCTTTGGACTTGGAGTTATTACTTATTCTGAAATTCACAACAGTGTGAACATTTACTCACCGACTGATCAACATCCAAGCAGCCAATCACAAAGCATGTTCTACTTATCTTAACAAAATTCTCCAGGCAGATAAATTTACAAATCTGTCTCAACTGATGTTTATATGGAAAAACTGAACCAGTTTGCCAACAAATGGAGAGAAGGGTCAAAAGTCAATATGCATATTACCACAGTAGCACATAAAAGATCTGTGTCATTCTGCCAGAAGTGCTGGAGGCAGGTTATGCGTGCATCCTATGCACGTGGCTTTAAATGAAATGATGTAATATTGTGCACATATATGGTGCACGAAACACACTGAGACAGCAGCAGTTTTACATGGCACCGGCCATGTAACAACCAAACAGCACTTTGCTGGATACTCAAAACATACTATGAAAAGCTTGTCATTCATGTAAAATCACATTTGACAAGAGCGCAGTCTGCTCGAGACTGGAGAATAGTGCTATAATTAATAGAAATTAATTAAAAAATAGATATAATTAAAAAATAAATAAAGTGAACAACAAGAACAAGTAACTAACTTGTTTGTGTGCGTTTTATGCCCAATCAACCAGGACAGTTGTATCAGGATGGAAAACAAGACAGATAGACAGAAATTGTACTAAAAAATATATACTTCCTCAGTTTAGCAACTTCACCAAGATGGGTTACCCAACTACTGGTTACCAACTACTTTCTACCAGACCCAGCAGTTGGGCAATTCTTAATGTAAAGCCCTGCTTTTTGTCTTCTGTTGTTGTTAGGTATGTTTATGGGGCTTTTTGAATCTGGTTTGTGAAATTGTGATTTTTATGCCACTGTAAGGAAAGAAGAAAAAACAGCATTTTTCCCACACAAAAATTACAGTATCACAAAATACAGCATGCTGTGTGGTCTGGCATCTGTGGCTTGCTTTCAACCAAAAATAATGACACATAGTGAGCAAGAGAACATAAGAATACTGGAAACCACCACCACCACCGAAAAAGAAAAAAAAGAGCCACAAAATGTAGTGTGCGCAAGAAAATTGCCACCACTGCTAAAAATCACAACCACCACACACATACACACAAAAATGTAGCTTGAAATGACCCAAGACTTTCATAATGTATCAGACAAATGGCCTAACACTACAAATCCAGGACTAATTACTAAGAATATTCTTCAGATAAAGTTCGGGGTTGCACATTATCCATTACGGTCATTTTGATGCATGTCAATAGAGAGAAGAATAATACATACAAACCCATTACAAAAGTATATAATGAAGTATTAGTAACCAGTTACCTGTCAGGAAAAGAATAAAAGTTCACGGGCAAATGATGGAAACAGTACAGCATCGAAAACTGATCGAGCACCTCCTGTCTGCGAGTGGTCTGCAACTGGTCGTGAGCCCCTGCGAAGTCCCGTTCATCCGGGCTTCTTGACCCACGTATGCCACCTTTGTTTTTAATTTTACGATTTCAAACCAGCTATCCTCTTCGAAAATGCAACGATCACACGACAGTATTGCATCTACAATTAAAACATACTTGTACAATTAACATCAAACCACTAAACTCGACTACAGAGCAAATTTTTTGCCGATTTTTCCTCAAACATGCCAGGCCCATCACATTCACAAGTGCGGCCAATCAAGCGATTCAGATTTGAAAGAAGAAAAATGCATCAATTTTCGCAAAAAACGTAACACAAAATGCATGCAACCAACAATTACAATTTAAAACTGTAAAATTACAGAGCGGTGCTTACCTGAGTTGTCGCCTGGAGTCAAAGACGGCGATTCGCCAATTTTTTGTCGTTTGGCCGGAGGCCCGTTTACAAGCTGATCCGCCATGTTTACATCTGATTTTCAAGAAATATCAGCAAATCGTGCAAAATGGTCCAACAATGACGCTCAGGCTAGCCTGACCGATGCACAGGAACAAAACTGAGTCCCAGTATCGTCTACAGTTCCCATTTTTGTTCGATGTATCTATGCAGCAATCATCCGGGATCTCAGACTCGCCTGCTCATTTTCAATGAGCAGCGACAAAGCCGCCGAGGGTAGAATTTTTTCACTTCAAAAAGTCTTCCAAAACGGCAAACAGTTGATTTCTGCTTATCTCATCGTTGAGTTAAGACAATTAACAACCAGCTTACCGAAAGGGTTTTCCACAAAAACAATCAAATTAATGAAAATATCGCATAAATTTCACCAAGATGACTGAGCTACACTATCAAAGATGGCGGCTCCTGTTTTCTATACAACTTCGGCTGGTCAGCAGTGCCGAATACTCCCGAATGAGGTTATTTGTGTCGCAGTTCAGATCACGTGATACAAAGGCAATGATTTCATTGGTTCACAGTATTTCGGCTAAAATTCTATGCCTCTTTCCGGACATAACCGAACTATGCCGAATGCAGGATTGTGGGTAAAATGATAAAGATGGGCTTGTTCGCAAGAACGGGGATTTGTAGAACTGGATTTCCATTTTGGTAATAGACATACCGAGGAAATTCAGTGTTCCCAGTGCGTTTGACTGGCCGAGATAATAAGATATCCTGCATTTAACATGTAAACGGCAGGATGATTTAACGCGAGAGACAACATTATGTTGCTGCTGAAATTGGAGGGTGGGGGAGAGAATATTAGAAATTGATTATCATTGAAATCGATTATCAAGGAAGCCCTCTTGAAATCGGCAATGCCGCACTACCTAAGATTAATACTGACTACAATTGGCCTCAGCTAGAAATCTGATGCGTTATTTCGCCACAATAGGAAAATGTTTAAAATATCTGAATATTCTAATGACGCTCGGCTTGCACCTTGCTGTGCGGACTGTAGACAGCGCAGTCTGGGTTGGGGCAAGTTGTGCAGGTTCGTGGAGCCTGATCTACATGTTAGATCTACATGTAATTACTACCGGTAGGCCGATCGTTTTTCCTAGCCATTTATTTTATTTGTGGAAAAGTATTAACTTTTCAAGCAGCATATTAATATTACCTGTGCAGCTTTCAATTCATCTCAGAAATCTCACCTCTTCAAGCTATACTGCTGACTGTGTGTGTGTGCGCGCGTTAGTTTTGCTGTTTCGATTCTTTGTTCTTTGCTTTGTAATTGGCTCCGGAGAAACAGCACATAAAAGAATACGTTTATTATTATTATTGTTTATGATACGTGCCAGTAGTTCTGAATGAAAAAAATGCAAGTGTTTGGCATGCACTAATGCAGACTCGCAGAGAAACATGCACAATAGATCTAGACTGATATTTGTTTTTAGGAGTTTTTCCTTCTCCCTCCCTGTCAGTTATCTTTGCCTAGTCAGGGTTGGGTTTACAGTGTACAGTATTCAAAATACAATATGTTCATTACCATTGTACCATTACCAAACTTAGAATTTATACCATTAACTTCTCAAAAATTATCAGTCCAACTCCAAAATACCAAAATAAAAACCGACAATAAAGGATTTTGCTGCAAATTGAGCATGCCCCTTTGGCCTTTCATTTACTATACTGAAATAGTTGAATCTGAAAAATTGTATTGTAGATGCACCCAATGACTTAACAGGAGACGCAGTCTGTAAGGCCAGGCATCCCCTAGGTAAAACCACCCCTCTAATCATCACTTTCAAAAAATGAAAAATCGCTTTTAAAAATCTGTATTAATGGGTTTTTTATTTATTTGAAACAGTTTCAGTGTTAATGGTGTTATACTGTTAAGCAAAAGACTTAGTTTTAAGTTGTCCTTTGTTTTGATTTTTGTTTGTTTTGTTTTATTTTGATCTCTTCTAGTCCTATCAGTCACTGTGTACCAAGCTGTTGGACAAAACCTGTTTTGAGAAGGCTTTTGTAAGGCATTAGCTATATATATATGGTAAATCTTGTGTTTTACTGAAGTAGGATTTTGACATTTAATATTTATTCTAAGGCCTCAGATCAAAGACTATAAAGAGTATAGAACACATGCTTTCATGATTCGTCAGCTCAACAATTACTTCATCCAATTACAATAAACTGTCAGAAGGCAATGTCATGAAGAAGAAAAATATTTTTTTAAACTAATAATTGACAGTTTAACTCTGGCCATTTGTCATATTGGCATATTTTGTCAGTTTTCTTCATCTCAGGGTGGTATCTGTGTGCTCAGGAAAGCCCATATGAGCACCATCCCATTTCTCAGAAGTTTCCCCAACATTGCTTTTGTAACAGATCCAATGTTGGTCTGACAGTGGCCTTTTTCTTTTTCTTTTTTATCGTTGTTTCAAGATTTACTTGCACTTCCTCTTTATATGGTATAATTTGTCAAACAGACAAAGTTAAGAATGAGCCTGTGGTCTGATATGACAAAATAAATAAGAAATCACTGTTTGACCAAGCACTAAAGTTTGCTAAAATACTTTTACAGAAATCTGTTAATGTTATAAATGTGAATAAATTGTCAGTTTGAGGAATTGTGTTTGAGTTTGTTACTTTGAAAAGGGGAAAAAGATACATAAACTGATAAGTTAAAACCATACATCTCATTCTCAGACTTTTTTACCATTTGTATGAAAGAAGGAGGGTGTTTGTTCCTCATTAAGGGGATTCCCATCTAAAGTTTGGTGTTAAACGTGCTGTGTACTGTATAGATTAACAGATTTGCAGCACACATCCTGGTTCATAAATTACCAAAAGCAGGTGCTTGTTTTCTTTCATTCCTCTGCTCTTGAGTCAGTCTGCTGTGCTCATTCAGTGCAGTTTCTGGTGCAAAATGAAGCTATCTTTTACATATTTTTGCAGTTTCTGAGTCCCTTGCAGAACATTTTAGTCACTTTACCTGGAAATTAGTGGAATCCTTATCTGCAGCAGCTGCAAGGGAAGTGCTATCCTGTCCTAAAATACTTGTGCAGTATAGTGTTTACCAACCTTAATGTAGTGATGAATAGATCCCTTAAAAAAAAAATCCAAGGCAGCCAACAAAGATCATTCTGTTCCCAATTTTCAGTTCCCCCTCGCCCCCCACCCCACCCCCAGTTTCATTTGCCTCCAGATTGAAATGCCTATATATAATGCCCCCCACCCCCCACCCCCAACAAAAAAGAAGGAAGAAGAAAAAAAAATCCCCAGCACTTGTCCTTGTCTTCAGAACTGCTGATTCAGTGCAGCTTCCTTGTTTGGCTGAGAGACAGTAGAGCACTGAGAGAGGACTGAACCCAGGACCTGCGCTATGCGAAACATCACCATATAATGTTGGACTGAAATTATAAATATAATAAAAAATACCTCTGCTTACTGGCAATGCTGGCCAAAGCAGCTAAGGTTTTACCTTCTGTAGTACTGTGCTTTGTTGTCTGGTCTAACATGGGAAACTGAAATGAAAGGAGTCTAATTTGTTGAATGAGGGTAAAAAGCATGTTACTTTGTTAGGCCTGCATCCTTTTGGCCAAAGGCAACAAAAAAATGTATAATGGTTATTTTAGTTTCAGGAACAGTGGCAGAAAATCAGCTGGTCACAGGTGGATTGTGTTCACCCTTTGATAATATTCAAATCAAAGAGGATGAGGAAGTTGCACAGCTGCCAGGACAAGATTAATAATTCCCTATTTGTATTACACTGAACACTCCAACAAAATCAACAGAACGAGTTCAGATTGGCAAAGACTTTCCACCATCTTTTAGCAGACTCAAGGTTGGCAAGATTGCCATATGCATGACACTTGCAGTATGACTAGGCAGCCATGGGGACTGCATTTAAAAAGACTACCAAGTAATTAGTGTGGGTGGGAAGACTGAAGTAAATGACTCTTAAAGGATGCCAGACATAGGCGGGGGCACTTGAAGGCTGGCATGTGAATAATGCTAGAAGGGTGCAAAAATGGCCATGTGAATGTCATGTGAAGGTGCCAGGATTACTATGTTTTTAGATAAATAGTGGCAATAATGCTCTGTCAGTAGCACGTGAAGGTGGACAAGATTACCATTTCAAGTGTGATTGAAGGATGGGAAGATTGCTATGTGAATAGCACAGGGTGTAAAAATTGCCACATGTATGAATGGTACTTAATTTAAGGAGTGCCAGGACTTTACACTTAAAACTGAAAGTAGACCACTCAAAATGTGTTTTGTCCAACAAGTTGAGGATATCAATCTAAAATTTAAATAGTTGGCCTCAAAATGCAGACATTATTTTATGTTAAATTTATTGATTATACAGATATTAAATTTCCAAAACAAAATCCTTCTCACTCTCAGTGCAGACAGTTGATGTGGCAGGCATAAGGCATGTTCAAACTATTCAAGGCCAAACTTCAACGAGGTCACAGTATGCAACTGGCGAGGTACCTCTAATCCCACTAATCATCACTCACAAAACTTGTTTTCTTATTTTGATATGAAATCAACAGGACATTTCAAAATAAAATCCTTAGATCTTAATTTTAACTTATTTAAAGAAACTAGCCTTCTCAAAATGTTCTGTCCAGCAGGTAAAAGATCAAAATAAAGTGGGGACTTTGTTTTAAAATTCCCCATTGATGTTACCTTGATTTTAAGAACCAATTTCTGTAAGTAAAGATAAGAAGCAGGACTGGATACACAAAACACTATCAAGTGTCACAGCTGGCCTACAGGCTAACTGTAGCCTATTTTAGCTTGTTTCTCAGGTAGCATGAATGTGAACCCCTTGTGCTGAACTTCAAAGAGGCTGCAGCCTGCAACAGGTGAGCCTACAATACTTGATGGGTATTTTGTTCAGCAAGTCCTGCTACATATGTTGCTCATAAAACTCGGTTTTGAAAAATCAACATAAAATCAATGCAGCCTTTTTTAAATAAAATAAATAATTTTAAATATTGGTCTCTTCTACCTGTTGGACAAAACCTGTTTTTAGAATTCTGTCAAGTTCTTTAAAGAAACTAGACCTCAGCTCCAGCAAAAAAATCTTCTTCTTTTTTTCCATATGATCTTTTCTTTTTTGTCATCTGCCAGCTAATTTTACCTAAAATTCCCAATTAGAGTGAGCTAAAAATATTTTGGGGTTAATCTGACAGATCAGCTCTGCTGTGCTTCTAGAACATTACAAATACAAATTGCAATCCCTTGAAAGGTGGTCTGGAATCACTTAGATAACAAGACAGTCCACTCAGTAATGGCTTAATCCAGGGGCCAATAAACCAGCACTGTTGCACACCCCAACCTGTTGCACCAGTGCCAGATTCCTGGATGTCAAGTGACATATTCTGCAGAAACAAAAAGTGCATTCCACAGAGATAAAAAGATAAACACAACACAATTAATCAATTATATATATATATATATAAATGACAAAAATAAACCCCATTATTCTGTGACCTGTATACAGAACTGAGAGCTTCTGCTGTTCTGTCTTTGACGCCAAAGACAGTGTTGATGTCAAACTAAAACACAGGAAAATTGTGTGGTGCTGCTGACGCCTTGTAATTTTTTTATATGAACACTTAGAAGAACAGATCTAGTAAATGTACTCACCAGTGCGACAAATCATGAGGACACAAGCACTTTTGACAAAAATTGTCTTCTTCAGGACCAAGAAGATAGACAACAAAAGAAGAAGGAAGCAAAGAAGAGGACAGATAATAAGAAGCTGATGAAAAAAAAAAATTTTTTAAATGTACCACTGACAATATGGCTTATGTACTGCATTAAATATGACTAGAGCACAATGGGACTGTACAGACACAGATAAAAAAAATACTTTAATCAACATTATTTTACATCCTTGTCTTTGCTTCCTTCTTTCGTTGTCTATCTATCTTCTTGCTCCCAAAGAGGATTTTTTTGGTCAAAAGCGAAAGCCCTGAAGCCCTTGTGTTATATCACATTGGTGAGTACATTTCCCAAGATCTGTTTTGTTTCGTCAACCTCACCAGCAGCTGTTCACTCATTCCTATATGAACACTTGTTGAGTGCCTCATTTTGAGATGAACCCTAAACACTTCACAATGGCAACTATAGTGCTATTCTCTGCATCTGAGCAGACCCATTGTGCTCTAGTCATGTGTGACACAGTATAAAATCCATATTGTCAAATTGTTTCTAAACACTTCACAGTGGCAACTATAGTGCTATTCTCTGCATCTGAGCAGACCCATTATGCTCTAGTCATGTGTGACACAGTGTAAAATCCATATTGTCAGTGGTACTAAACACTTCACAGTGGCAACTATAGTGCTATTCTCTACATCTGAGCAGACCCATTGTGCTCTAGTCATGTGTGACACTGTGTAAAATCCATATTGTCAATGGTACTAAACACTTCACAGTGGCAACTATAGTGCTATTCTCTGCATCTGAGCAGACCCATTGTGTTCTAGTCATGTGTGACACAGTATAAAATCCATATTGTCAGTGGTACTTCAGTTATATTTTTACAGTAAATCATGTTCTTTTTATCTTTTTGAAGTACTCAAGGAGTTATTTTCAATTTGAATCTGAGAAGGCTAGCAACAGGTTGAACCTGAATTTCAGTGCAAATCAGTTAGCTGTAGCAGATATTCAAGCCTTGTGATACAATTTAGTTTACACATTGGAATAGAATGATCACTTCTTCCTCTGTCTCACCAACTGGATCATCTTTTTCATAACTGGTGTATCACTGTATGTCACAGTGTACACTTCACTGCATAATACTTTGGCGGTGAAGGTTGGATTTCTGCAACAGCTCAGCAATGAAAAAAAATCATGTTTTTGGGGGTGATTGTGGAAGGAGTTGCTTGCTATATATTACTGCAGATTCTACAACTTGCAGAACTATCAATTCTGATGAAATGGCATTCATTCAGTTTTGTCTCTGGCAGTTGTGCAGCATTTTAGCAGTTAATTAGACCCCAAGCAAAGACCTCAGTTCCATCTTCTCTCGTTCTCATTGCTCACCATCAGGTTTGATTTTCTATATTCTGAAGGTGGGCAGGAGGACCCTTGGGGGAGAGATATTGTCAATACATCCGACCTGTTCCTCTTGCCTTCATGCCTCTTCACTCTTTTGAGTAAAAACTGAAAACCCACATCTTCTCTTCTGCATACCAGTTTGTCATTTTCTTTCTTCTTTTCCACCAAACCCATTACTGTTAATGCACGTATCTGTAGGGTGTGTGTGTGTGTTTAAATGTGATGAATGCATGTGTCTGTAAGCCTTTGTAAGCACCCTGGACTGTTAAGAAATGGAACACCATAAAATGATAGTGTTATTATTCAAAAGTAGAAGTGTGCAAGTATTCCCATTTGCAGGCTTCATATAGTGATTCATGCGCATGTAATAGAATTACCTTTACCTATTTTGATGTTATGGGAAATATTTGTTCATTGGCCAAGGCACTGGAGGAAACTTCCTTTTGAATTGCCAATGGATCTTTTAACATGCTTAGTCAGAAAAATGCAAGTCTGCAGATGATTTACATTCTCATCCAAAGGAGCATACATTCGGTCTGGTTTCCCCAACAGATTGGAATGACCTTGAAAATGGGTCAAACTCTAATGTCATCAAATCTGGCATGAACAGGCAGTTTTTGAAGGTGTACTTATCTAACGTGTTCAGGTATGCATGACTGAATTACACTGCAGACCAAAAGAACTGTCATGTGCCAGTGAACATAAGTTACTGGAACATGCTTCATTACGACTGAACTTCAGTGATTTAATAATTATATATAATGTGTGTGTGTGTATCATCCTTTGTATTGTGGTAATACCTGACAAACACACATTCTGTCAAAACTGTAAATGTCTACCCTTGTTCTTTGTTTTGTATTTTCAAGGTTTTCCCTTGTTCTCTTCAGTCCTTCTCAGCTAGCAGTTAGTTTTGATCAGCATGAAAGTGTGCTTTCAACTTTTTTTAAAATGGCACTGTATCTAAGAGCAAAGGTATGGTTGACTGGGCGTTAATAAAAATATTGTTTTATTATCTGCCACCTTCTATCTATGAGCAAGCTAACAATATCAGTATATTATATGCACTTCATACGTGTTGTATTGGTTTACCAGCATTTTCACTGTATCCCCCGGCTACATTTCTTCATACTGTGTAAATTATGTGCAAGAATGATCAAACACAAGTATGCTCAAGTTAGTACAACATGAGATGCTAATGTAGTTGCAGCAAATGCTTTTACAGTGATCCAACACTCAAAGTCAAGTTCAGTGACAGTTGATCTGTGTCAATGTCAGCCATTCTAATCACTGACAGCACCACTTCCAAAGTGTTTGGCCAGAAGTGTCACCCTGATTATGATGTAGTTGACAGGGCATTTCAAACTAACATTGTAATAATTGGTCAACTGCCCAAAAGTGGACCTGTTTTTGAACACCATGTGCAAACTGCTGAAAAACTTTATACCATTCAGTTCAATTGAGAAATATATATATAAAACATTTCATTAGTTTTTGTGCACTACTTGATTTACACTACTTGATACAGGTCTGTGTTTTTTAACAGTGCTACTCATCTCCCAAACACACACACACAAACATGAAAACACAAAGGTGAGCATACCATTTAGTTTATTTCTCTACGCTTGAATATGTAAAACAAACACTGTGTACAGTTGTTAGCAATATAGCATTCAAAACAATACAAGTCTCAACAAAACAAAATCGCTTTGCCTACACGGTAAAGTAGTATTGTACTGAACTTGATTACAATTACACACAAACATCAGTAAAATATCACTGAATCTGTCGCAGTCAAGCAACCATACTTGAGCACAACTCTGATGATAGCCATGGGGGAAGTAACCACAGTTTTCACATACAGAGAGAAAACCACAACAATGAAAGAGAAACAGGTATATTAAACCTTTAATACGTTCAATGTAATGAGAAATTACTACTTAAACAACAACAGCAAAATTTAAAAGTACAATCAATAATTGCTGTATAACTCAATTTTTTTTTTTTAACTAGCAGCCAATTAGTACACAAATGTGCCATTTGTACAGGATATTTTTTCTGGGGGTGGGGGTGGGGATGTTCTGTAATGATATTTATGCTGCAATCAAAACTTTAAAAAAAATACCATTAAAAAACACAACAAAATGCTAAAGAAAAATCCAAGTTAACATTTTTTGCTCAGCTGAGAGTTAAGCAAAGATGTACGAAAGGTTCCCTTAAATCTTCCCTTGAAGACTATCAGTGTATGCAACAATTGTGATGTGTTGGAAGTCAACAGAATAAGATCTACTAGTGAAAATAAACTTTGACCCTTCTGATGCAACTGACCGCAACATCAGGCCAGTCACCAAAACTGTATGGCATAAATGGGTTCATAGATTATCATCATGCAAAGTAACTTGAAAGATGTCAAAGCTGGGTCTCACAACATTAAGGGTTGGTTTGTAGAACCCAGAAGCGTGTTCTTTTGATCTCTCTTGAACACATCAGAGTTACTGATGTATGTAGCACATGCATGTACCAATCATACAAAGTCTGAACTCAGATAAAAATGCCCAAAAGGTGCAACTGTCAGTTTATCATTCAGTTCCCATTTTTACCTTTTAACATACACACAGATGACCAGGTGGATGAACACTGCTATATTAACACACAAATAGACCAGCATAAATTTATATGTAAGCAAAAAATGAGAGAAAATCATTGGAAACTTTATGTTTATCTGGGGAGTTTTTATCTTATATAGATCTATATTTCAGACTAACCCTTGCCAAACTGGATTAGGTTGTCTTTTCCTGGAAGAAGTTTCATTGCAGAGTAGGTGTATGGGCATTTAAAAGTATCTTCATTAAATATGCTTTCTAAACAGAACAGATGAAAATGAAATGAAGGATGTTGCGTAAAAATGCCTTGTCAATTCATACTGAATTTAGAAGACACACTCAACAACTGTTTGCACCACTGAGAGGCATTGTAGAAGCCACAGTGTGAACAAGCAAGCTGTGACACTTGATGAAGCTCTATGTGTCCAGTCCTAATGACAAAATCCTCAGTTTAAAGCCTTTCATTTTAACTCTTCTGCCTGTTTGACAAAATATGTTTTGAGATGGCTGGTTCCCTTTAAGCTTAAACTCATTCACCCTGTTGTTATGTTCCATTTTATGTATGGCAGCTTTAATTCCACAGAGTAATTTGTTTTCATCCCCTTCCCCAAGATTGTGATATTCAGCAAGTATGTCCCAAAACTGGGGTCCCAACAAAATTAACATACCATAATTCATCAAAAACATTCACACTTCTGCCCAAAACAGGTCACCTTTTCATTGTGACAAGAATAAGAGTGGCACATCAGTTTAACAGCGAAGTTCATGGCAGGTTGGCTACCTCTTGTAAATCCAGTGGAGACAGTTTTTTGATCCAGGTAGGGTAAGTGGCTTTGCATGCGAACTTCTCAGTCCCTGTCTGCCTTATTGTGCTGAACAAGACAAAGATTGTTGTGCATACTAAAGGTTCCATGTCCACCTTTTGGTAAGAGTTGGCCACTGGTATGGAAACACATACTGCCATAAAATTTGTAAAATAATAAAAATGATGACTGTGGACAGGCTGACTCTCAGAGAAGAAGGACGACAAAGGAAGCAAACTCCAAACACTGGTTTATGTATCCTTCCTCCAACCACTGCCATAGCTGGGTATACCATAAGTCTCTGAAACTGTCAGTTAGCTGACAAACTAGTTAGTTTGTTGGTGCTCTAATGGCAATTTTGTAACAGACAACTATAAAGCGTTACTTTTATAACTACCCACATTGCTTATGCCTGCATATTTAAAAACAAAATCATTCAAATCAAGAGGGGGGCTGGAAAATGAAGCTTGGAGGGTGGAGAGGAAGACAATAGAAAACAAGAAGAAGAAGAAATGACCTGTGTTCTGTTGCTAAACAAGTACAATACCATGGGCATAAAGTGTTGTATTACTGCATATCAATTATAATCTGATTAAAATAAGCATTCTCTTGACCTTTTCAAATTGAACTTGTTCCATTTAGTTTTACAATTATAGCCTTCAACATAGCAGACTGTGCTCCAAGTAGTGTACATATCAGATCATGTGTGCACACACACATAATGTGGCATTATATAAATCAGGTCGAACAAGTCCCTAGATTCTTAATCCACTAAACCAGTGTTGTATACTTTTTGGGCCCCATGTTGGGGTACTGCTGGTACAGAAATTACGGTCCCCTCTACTGAGAATCCAGAGCTGTAAATGATGTTCTCTTTTTTATTCTGGAGTAGGTCAGAACACAGCTTTCATGCTTTATATTCTGCCAGTAATGATAATTTCTGCCCTTCTGGTTTACTCCACTTCATTCCTTCCCACTCCTCTTCAAAGTGTTGTGCGTCTTGAACTGTCAACTGGACATTTACATGTGTTTTGATTCCTTGTGCCTGGCACTCATGTGAAGTTTATGGTTGACTGGATGTTAAACATCAAATAACAATACTGCTTTATGTAGGGGGAAATGGAAAACAAGTGTGTCAGCATCATGAAACTCAAGGCATCATCCACACCATTAAAGAATGTCTCCAAAAAGTGCACAAATATGTATTATAATTTATATATATATATACAAAAAACAAAACAATGGTTGTGTCCAACCATTAAACAAAATTACACAGGCATAATAAGTAACAAACAAGAATTCAACTGACTTAAAAATGGGGAAAAAGTCTGTTCTTTTTTTAAACTCTCCTTAACAAGCTCAAAGGAAGTAACCATGTATATCCAGTATGAACGTGTAAAATTAAACGGTAGTTATCATACAGACTTCAAAAGATCTCATTTACAGACCAAGATACTTCAACATCAAGGTTTGCATTGAGGAACCAAATGTATTAATTATCTCTTAGCAGTGTGTGCATGCTAAGTTACTTATTAAAGTAGCATCCATGACGAGTTTGTATGCATGTATGAATCAAGTGTACAAAATTTTAATTGCAGAAAAACCTGTCAAGCAGAGCCTTTCTATATATTTTTTTAACATTGCAGTGAAACCAAAATTTTGTCAAGATTACCAAAACCAGAATGTAATGCACAGTGGAGATTATCTAGATGCAAAGTGTACAAGATGCCACTTAAAAATACCAACAAGAGAGAGAACACAAAAAATTTGCTGAGTCTTGGAACATATATAAATAATCTAAAACAATTAAAGTCACAGAAAGCACTTGTGCATGATTTAAAGTCACAAAAAGCACTTGTGCATGATCTTGTCTGTGTACATAATAACAACACAATGTCAGAACTAGATCAGGTAAGAACTTTGTAAACACACACACACAACTGCCGGTGTTGATGTTTTGACACCTAACCTTAGAAATAGGTCAAAGTCACTAAAAACTGGCCTGACAATGTTAAACCCAGAGGAAGTTACTGTGAGACAAAGTTTGAAGTCTTTGACAGTCTATCAGAAGATTTGTATTTAAATATGGCATCAAGTTTTGCAAAAAATTGTTTAAAGGCAGCCCAGACAGGCAGACAATGATTGCTACGCAGACCCGTGAAATGTTAGAAATGACAACAGCAAGAAGTACAACCAATTGAGTACACGACAATAATAAATAGGTAATCATCGACTATAAGTGTCTTCAAACACACACACACACAAGAACTACATGACTGGCAATTTTTGTTTGTTTTATTCTAAATTTTTGTTAAATTCTTGGTAACATTCCAAGTTGTTAGTAAGTTACTATCACCTCTGTTTCTCTCTCCTGCACACACATACACTATGCAAATGTTTATGGCCTCATCTTGTTTACAATTATATGTATATATATATGCAAAATGTAAGTATAGGCCAAGCACACTATCACAACTACTGTATTTCAAAAAGTCATTTAGATACAGTCTGAAACAGAAACACTGCAAATTTATATATGAAATTTAAAATATCTCTGATTCGAACAGCAACTTGGTAAAATAATAGTGAAAACTCTCTTATACATAGCCACATTTTTTTAAGAATGGGATGTGCAATGGGGGAAATGCATGCAAAATCAATGTCAAAATACATGTCAAATGTGGTGACAGTGACTACTAAAACCTGATATTAAACAGTGGACCTTAGTGTGAAAGAAGGACCACCTCTAAAGTCACAATGAAGCATTAAAAGAAATGTCTTTCATGAGGGATTCATTCATGTGGTACTACGACTCCTTGAGAGTTTACAAAAAATGTGCCCCACAGTGGGACACTGAATGCAAAAATGAAGGCTCTGTTGAGTAACCAGAGCTGACAAATGTTCTCCTTTTAAAGCCTGGAGTAGGTCAGAATGTAGCCACACAGGCTTCATCCACTGCCAGGAATTTCTTTCTTGCCCTAATTTCTACCTTCCTGGTCCATTCACCATTTTTTCTCTCCAAATCCTCCCCCTACCATGTGGGCACGTTGAATAAAATGGGTCACCCTGATTACAGTCACAAGCGATTTAAGCAGGTTCCTGTGGTGAGTACCTATGGTCTATAAATAAGTACTAAAACATGTTATTGTGTACTGATAGGTGGTTGTTTTTAACACTGCAGCAGTGAATCAAACAAACTCGTGATTTAATGACTTGTGTTTTAAACTGGTATTAAATAATTTTAAACATGTGATTTGTCCTGAGGTGACCCTGTGCAGTTGAGGGGATGTTGGAATCCAAAAACTAACTACAGAAATGTGGTCATATTTAGTACTAGTTGTAGTTCATCCATTATGAAGGTGATCTTTCAACAGGGGTTCTACTGTTAACTGTATAAATCCCACTAAAGGTTACCGTCATGCCACGTTTGAAACCTCTTACCCTGACAGACTTTGACAAAAGGCCAATAATAATGTTTCTGCCATGGAAGGTGAGTTAAACAATACATGATTCACATGGTACTTTATGTGTGAGTCAGAAATTAAAAAGACTTGACAGTAATAATAAAACATACTTTTGATCTCTACATTTACAACAAATATGTTGTCCGTTATAATGAAACCACATCAGAATTCATGAAAAGAATTTTTTACTTAAACATGTACGAGGTTGCTTTAAAGTGTAACTGTAAGAGAAAAGTGTGTAACAATAAAATATAAATCACAGTCTGAGTCAGCAAATTTATTACAAAAAATACTGATCTGTACAAAGAGAAGCACACATAATGAATAAATAACAAAAATAAAATCATGCATATATAAATCATAACCTTTTGAAAGAAAAGAAAAGCCAATTTACTTGAGCATACCAAAAACAGTCGTTTAATAGTCCAAAACTGACATGAAGGGTGTCCCATATAATATATAACATGTGTACAAGAATTTAACAACCATCTAAACTAACAGTAAAACAGAAATGTTTAGAATGCAAATTACAATGCAGAACTATAAAATGATCTGCTGCAAACTACTTCAAAAAGTTCACATTATTAGAACTGTATAAAAGAAAATTCATTTATATAATATATATCAAAATTGTATCATATCAATCTTAAAGTTAAAGCACACCACAACCCCTAAAAGATGAGTCTCTGGGACCATAAAAAATGACTTCAGAAGAGAACTAAAAGGATAATGGAGAGTGTGTACAGCTTCAAGGGGCATTTAAATCACTTTGTCCATCTTATTAGAGAACTACCCTTATGAAAACATGCTTCATTCAAAAGGTAGCAGAAATGAGTCTCAAATTGTGGATTTTCTTTTATCCACTGGACAAAACATTTTTTAATAAGACTAAAGTTCTTTTAAAATGAGATCGCATTGTATGCTCCAAGAGTGTGATTATACACTACAGTAGAATTATACATTCTTCAACACAACAACTTTGACATTTTCCCCACCACATGTCTATTGCCTTCAGAAATAAGCAGCTAACTTGCAGGGTAGAACCCCTAATGAAAGATTGCATTTGCTCTGTTCATATTGCCATGTAAATACACTTCTAATCATGATCTGCCCCATGCTTTTTTGTTTAGGTTTTGTTTTGTGTTTGTTTGTTGTTACAGTTTGTTTTTTTAAAGGGGTACTAGCCTTTCTTGTTCTCAAAACATGTTTTCTTCAGTGGGTAGAATAGTTCAAATTAAAATTCAACACTACGGATTTTAAAGGGATTTTGTCGATAATATTGAATTTAAAAACAACATGCATTTGAGACAGCAAAAGAATAAACATAGTACAATAATGTAATTATTCTTGTACCATACTACAGAAATATCTTAATGATTTAGTAGACTTAACATGCAAATATATATACAGATCCTGATTTACCACATGTACTAAAAGTTACATTTGTAGTGACTAATGAAATTGATTCTGGCCAATACAAACTGTCAAAAACACACTGATGTAAAATGTAACGAAAACAATATCAGTAGACAGCAATATATATGTATATATATCCAGTCCACAAAATATTTTTGTGCACACAAAAAAGGTGCACATTCATTAAATTCAATAAATAAATACAGCAAACAAAACCTGTCTTGCACTGGGCACAGGATGTTCTGTAGAAGACTAGTTATCAAAGACGCGCTTCTGCTTTCCCTTTGCAGGATCCCCCCTTTTCTCTCTCTCTCTCTCTCTCTCTCTCTCTCTCTCTCTCTCTCTCTCTCTCTCTCTCTCTCCCCCCTTCATGAAAGCAGATCATCATTCTACAAACCATTAATTCACACTTACATGTTTGCAGTGTTTATAAATATGAAATATAATATTATAAATTTCCTCTGTACCTGTACCAGTGTTTATTCACACACACACACACACACACACACACACACACACACACACACACACACACACACACACACACACACACACACAGCCATCTCAAGACACTCTCTTAAAGTAAAACTCAGTAGCATCAAAAAATTCATACTGTACTCTTTCCTTGCAAATTTATTCTGTTAAGACACTATTCTGTTTGGAAGAAGTAATTTTGATGGTCCCAGCCACTGTCTTGAGATGGTTCCACTGTAAATTACAAGTACCTGACAACATGCAATTCTTTTCTCCTTTTTTTTGTTTTTTTGTTTTTGTTTCTTTTTTGTTTCTTCTCTTTTTTGTTGTTGTATTTGAATGATGATTTAGATCTGAAGTTTGGATGAAATCTTTTTTCTTTTTTCTTTTTTAATGCATTCTCTAAAAGGGCACACCCATTCTAGTCATTTCAGAGTAAACAGAATTATGCTTGTAATGTCAAACATGTGTATTAATAGAAGAAGAAACCCCTGGACTCCTGAAGTCCAAGGTCTCAATAGTCATTGTACACAAGTGTTTGTCTTGCACTGTTAAACAACACTTCAGATGCTTGGCTATTTCTCCTCAGCTCTTCCTTCAGTCTGTCTGCAATCCTGGCGCTGGTTAGGAAGAGTCTCCAAAAAGCATACTCCCAACCCCATGGATGCCAGGGCAAGGCATCAAAGCAAACCATAAGACAGCCAACTCAGTGAATGGCCAGCATACACACTCATTCACCACACATGATGTTCACTGCCCTTGAGAAAGAGGGGGGTGGTGCTGATCCATGTCTGCCACACTTCAGCTTCACACCAACAAAGATAATGAATCGGTTAACTCCCCCATTTTTTGGTTCCACAAAGCATTCTGTTTCAGATTTCCATGTTGCAGTCTTTAGCTACAGGTCACCTTGCCACATTTTAACAGCACTTCCTGAAAACCAGGCTGAACGGTAGGCTTTCTGGTGGGACCATATGAGGAAAAGTTTCTTTCCTTCTCCCTCAGTAACTGATGTGATGAACCCAAGCACAACAAAAACCACATCACAGAGCTGCACAGACCATGGCGTGAGCTGAGCATCAACAGATTTGAAGCAGAATGTATCCACACAGACTCCGGCTTTTGTTTCATTTGCCTCTTGGGATATGACATTCAGAACATCACTCCCAGTGAGCACCAGGCCTTTTGCACTTATACAAGTATGTTTTCATATCTCCTTTACCCTTCACAAAGATCTCCCCACGGTACTCAAACTCAAACATCTCTTCCAGTTTTGCTAGTGTGGACTGTGGCACTTGGATGCGGTCAGGCTCCCCTGTGGAGTACATGCGAGATGCAATGTTCACCGTGTCCCCCCAGATGTCATACAAGAGCTTGGTCGTGCCAATGACACCAGCCGTCACCTCACCAAAGTTGTAGCCAATGTTGAGCACAAAGTTAAAATTGAAAATACTCTCGTTGAAGTTGTTCACAACTTTTTGCAGCTGCACAGCAAAGTCTATCAGAGCAAACAGGTGGGCATTGGGGTGTTTGTTGGACATACGTGATGCCTCATTCAGACCTGATGCCGCCATAAATGAGGAACTGATTGTCTTGATCTTTTCCACATCCTTGAAGCACTTCCAGTCTAAAAGATCTTCATAGTCACTGACCAGCTCATTAAGAACACGCAAATACTCACGCCCACCCTCAAAGCCTTCATCATAGAATTCATTGAAGTTGACAATGGTGGCAAAGATAACACCAACGTCTTTATGGTTCTTGGAGTATTTGGCAGTGCGCTTGACTACATCTGACACATGCTCAGGAATGATATTGTGCAAGAGCCAGTCAGCTTGTTCCTTGTTTTCCTGCATCTGTTGGGTGTCACTGTCAGCTACAGCGCTGCCATGGAAACTGAGTCGGTAGCTGATCTCAAACTCACGGTTGAGGAACCAGATGAGCACCAGGATGAGAAGGATGTCAAGTATGATCTCAAAGCGCAGTGCATTTTCTCCAGAAAAGAGATGGTCATTTACTGGTAGTTGGGGAGCTGGTGTGGTGGCATTCATCAACACCACAATGGTTGATGTTGCAGCTGCAGACATGGTGGTTGCGGTTGTAGTCACAGTTGAATTCAGTGCAGCTGTGTCAACAGACCCAGAAAGGTCGCAGAGGTGGATGTTGAGCAGGACCAGAAGGATGATGCCAACAAAGGTGGCAACAAGAGACTTGGCCCCAGACATGAGCATGGAGAAGTTGCAAAAGTTGAGCAGTGACACAATGATGCAGAAGCAGAAGAAGCGATCCTGCCAGCGGTCATCCTCCACCAGATCACACCCCAGGCTGCAGAAGATGGTGGCAGCTGGCAGGATGGCCATCACAACCCCAACAATGTTGCGTCCTTTCCACGATGACATGCACTTGGCCATACCAGCGCATCTGTCTTTCTTTGCACTGCCAAGCTTGAGGTCTAAGGCGATGTCCACCAGAACAAGCAACTCCAACAACAGGCACACCACAAACACCACAATGAACACCAAGCTCCTATAGAACACCAGTAAACCACAGACGGAGATGAGGAGAAAGAGGATCAGTGACAGGATCATCTCAATGAAGGCATGGTAGCGTGGGGAGGCGACACTCTCCTCCCGAAACAGCTGAGAGTCAAAGTAGTGGTTACGGTAGTCCTCCTCCAGCTCTTTTTCAAGGAAAGAAAGGGTCAGATTGTTGATGGGGGGCTTGTAGAAGAATTCCATGTTGGTGACATCCTTGTTCAGGTAGTAAATCATCTCCTGGTCCTTGTTGTCACGGCGCACACTCCACGTGTCATTGAAAGGAACCATTGATGAGTCCACATGCTCATCTGAAAACAGAGAAAATAGACATTAGTGCATTGACCACAATATTGTCTGTCCATCCAATTTCCCCTCCAATCCACCAGGTCCTCAGAACACAAATTGTGCCATGTAACTTGTAAGCTCTTTCAATAATCTTCCATGTCATCTGTTAGACAGAAGGCAGGAAAGACACTGAATGAGTACATGTTTTAATTTTGTATTACTTTTGATGTGATATTTGGGAACTTTTCCTACAGGTATTACAGGGCATGTGCCATGAGAAAAGCCAGCTATCACTGAGTTGCACTACTCAGCCTACTAACTGACCTCTCGCCAACCTTCTGACCTACAGATGTGCTTCAGCTAGTCAGTGGCTGTGTATAAACACCTCAGACAAGCCCACAGGCTGACCCAATACCACTGTAACGTAAACAAAGTACGTGCCCATGCTGTTTTTGAAACAATGATCAAGCACCTTGGGTCTGTGCATCAAAGCAAGGTTGTTTACTCCATTTGTCTAAGTGGGTGGAACTATCTGGCTAAAATTGAGAGGTCAATTCCTAACAGCAGTCAGGTGAAGTTCTAGACAATGGTACCATAACTTTCTTAAACAGCATCTACAATAGGAGCCAGATTCGATGAGGAAATAGTGCACCAAGTGACTCCAAACACTATTCAATGAGCGGTCATATTTTTCAAGCATGCCAGTAACATGGCACAGGCAGGTGCTGAACCAAAATTTCTGGACAACAATCACCATGCTGACCCAAAATTCTGGTGTACAATAATCAGCATGATGATAAAAAATTCTGGTGTACACCATTCAGCAGACTGACCAAACATTCTGGTATGCAACAAACAGCTGATGAAAAATATTACTGAGGCATTTTGATAAATGGTCTAGTTCACCCAGCTGACAAGACTGGTCCCTGTCTGTCTGTTCCTTTGGATCAGGATCACTTGCCATCATCAACTTACGTCACAGCACCTCTGAAAAGACTCACTGTTGTTGACAAATGTTTGGGAAGTAAGTGTTGCCTTAACACTCCAAACAGTAGTAATCATGGTCTACTGTCCTTTCACTTCAGGTACATTTAACTGAACTGAAATCATAAATTTGAAGGTTCAATGGTTCACGTAGGTATTCAGAATGACAGCTCCGATTATGTCAAACCCATTTAAACTGTGACAGAACTATTTCCTACTTATATGGAAGGGATACACTTGATGTTTACTTGCATGTTTCATCTTGAAAAATGCCAGAACCAGCAGTTTTTGTTGCTCTTCCTCTTTAGAAATATAAAAATATCATGATGGACCCAGTTGCTAGGTAATGTCCCTCAGCTTGAATAACAGTTTCCACAATGTACTTTTTTCGGGGGCAGCACAGAAGAGATGGTCACCTTTTTCTTCTTTTTTTAAGCAAGAAAAAAGAAGAAGAGCTAAACCATCTTGAACAGTTGAAGTTATTATAACTTTATATTATATGGTACTTAATATCCAGTAAACCATTCAGATTATATGAGAGTGAAAAACAGTATGAAGACACCCGACAACCTAAAGACAAAAATCTAAGCAAACAAAACTCTAATGTTGTGTCCATGATGTCCTTTGCTGACTTTTTTGTAAATATCACCAAAATTCAACCACAATTGATTAAAAAATATTGCATGCTCAAAATTCTGAAACATACCGGGGCAAAACAAAATTAATCACAACACAGGTAAAATCTGACTCACAATTCATGACAATTTTATGTTTGAAGACAATTGGAAAAAACATGAAGTGTAATCATCTGAAAAGGCAAAATTTAGAAGGTAAGTCTTAGTAACAGTCGAGGGATGCAAAGTAAGGTTCTGATATATTCTAGGCATCCAAGAGAGAACCTTTTGCACTCTAGGTTCTCACCATAAAGGACCTAATTTCTGCATTAGTAGTACCCTACCGCATATGTATCTTTAAAGTGAGAGTCCATGCAAAGATGAAGGTAGATAAATACTTTTTAATGCCCAGTCAACCATGATGGCCATATTAGGGCCAAACAGAACACAGTACCAGACAGACAAGTAATTCATCTTTGCAGATTGTGACACAGATAAAAGGACAGTACGCAATTGTTCTTGGTTAGGGGTGTGCATTGTTGCACTAAAGTATAGTTGAGAAATAATGTTGATGAAGTTGTCACTGTAGTGTTGGATCGCTGTGGAAGAATTTGCTCTGACATGCTAAACACATTGGAACAAACAAATTATATCTCTTGTACAACTTCTGGACCATGTCCTTGATGTCCAGAATTGCACTTACTCTGTAACACAAACAGAGAGCTATAATACAGACAATGTCCGGTGTAAACATGCCACAAAAGACATTTTTGCTGGTTTATCACTGAACATTTAAAAAATAATGCACATGAAATCAAAGTACATACCACATAGCATCTTTATTTTCACAAGCATACAGAATAAATGGCTGACGACAGATTTTTTTTATAAATATCTTTTTAAGAAAAAGTAACCAACATTTCTGAGAAAAAACAACAACCAACTACTGGCATTGTACTATGGTGATTCCAAAAGGATTATTACATTTCCAGCAGCAACTGTGGAAATTGAACTGCTAAAAATAGGTTACTAATGAGACCTAAAAAAATTGAAATTAAACTAAAGCATAGTCAGATTGTTTCCCCAGAAAATTAGAATCACATTTTATATGAACATGAAACAAGTTTATGTTGAACCTCTGCAGTACATCACTTTGGACTTGCAGGCCCTATGTCTTGGACACATACTTTGTATATAGGATAATCATACTTTGGCCTCTACACAGTATGAGTCAAATTTGACCCACAATGCAGGAACAGTGTAGTTCAAATGACAGCTTTGTTTATTTTCTGTGTGCACAATGAAAAACTTAAATGATATTTAAAAGTTCAAGGTGATAGAACAGTTCTTGGGAAATACGCAGTTTCGTGTATCTATGGGTCCATTGTGACCCATGCCATACTGCAAAGGTTAAAGCTGTTCCAAGACCTCACAAATGAAGGGATTCATGCAGTGACTGCAATCAATGCCCAGGCTGCTTCACCCAGCAAAGCCTATTTAGTCACATTGCCATACTGATGATGCTTGTGGATTTAGATAAATCTTAGGTTTTTGCTATTGCTGCTGTGTTGTGTTGTGTGTGGGTTGTGTGTGTGTGTGTGTGTGTGTGTGTGTGTGTGTGTGTGTGTGTGTTTTGTTTTGTGTGTGTGTTGTTGTTGTTTGGGGGGGGGGGAGGGGAGTTGGCCTTATCAGTTCATTTGGGATTGTTTTCCTGCTGCCTTGAGACTTCTAATGAACGAGTACTTATATCATAATGTACCTTCATTTTCTTTTCTTGGGTTAGGGAGTGGAGGAGGCAGGGGGTTGGGGTGGGGGGGGGTAAACAATAGCTCACCACCTCAAGACCAGGTTGGCAAAAAGACTATACACACTAGTCCCCTAACCCTTATGCTGAAAGTAACAAACAAGTTCTCCAAATCACAAGTAAACTTTTGATTTACTGTTGATGACACATTTTTCTTTATGTCAAAAAAGGGAATGAAAAAATAGAAAAATACAGTTGAATGGACCAGGCAGATGCGAAAATCAGAATGGCAAATTTCTAACAGTAGGCAAAGCATGCAAAGGGATACTGCAGATGCAGAGGTCTCCTGTCCTCACCGGAGAATCCAGAGTTAAATCAAAGTTTCTGACTGTTAGCCTAATGTATGAATAACTGAAAGTTTGATGATTAATATCCATGCAGTCTGCATGGTGCACTTTTGAGCCAAACTTCAGTGTTATCAAAATACTCAAAAAGTGCCACTTTCAAAATTTGGACTTGATGAATCAGAACTTTTCTAATCATGAACATGCAGAATATGACCCTAACATCGACTGAAATCTAAATATTCACCCCCAGTTTATGAATAACAATAACAATATACTTTATTAATCCCAGTGGGAAATTAAAGCTATCGTTCGATCGCATTATGAATCTGATCATAATGGATTTTTTGTTAATAACAGTATAATTTTGAAAATTTCAAATATTGCAAGCTCTGTATCCATCAACACTTATCGTATCAGAAGCAAATCTAATAAGAAGTCAGCGATGAGACAAGGAAATATCGAAGAAAAAATGCATTTCACCAGAAACAAGTTATTTACCTTACTCTTATATATTGCCCAAAGGTCAAAGGTCATATCAGGGTGATCCAAATCACAAGCCTGATTTACAATTCATGGCATGTTATTTTACATTTGAAAAAGACTTGGGAGAAATGAAGTTTAATGAAGCAGCAAGGCAAAAATTCATGCCAGTAGTCAATAAAAGTCAAGTTATTATAACAACCTACTCCAGGTTTGAAATAAGGAATCCCTGACAGCTCTGGGTTCTCAACAGATGGGACCTTAATTTTAGCATGTATTGTATTTGATCCACTGTGGATTAGCCAAAACAAGCCACTGAACATCCAGAACTCTGCCCAAGTCAAGGACAACACTCTTTGAGAAATCAGACACACTGAAATGAATCCAAGACTAATGCCCAAGCAAAACATTTCACAAAATCAAGACTTCAATGACAGGACTTCACATTCACAGCATTCCAAAAGTGGCTTGCAAGAGAGAGAGAACGAGAGAGGGAGAGTATTCATTTTTATGTAAAAAAATTGACATCGTGTAGACACAACTGACTAGTATAATGTCAACTTCAAAACTCAAATTAAAGTCAAAGAGAAGGAAAAAATGTTTTAAAGTACATGCATGCATTACTAAAGCAGACTTGCAAGTCCACAGGATTTTCAGGGAGAAATTTAAAGACAACACTTACATGAAAAAGTTATGGCAACAGTATGTATCCATAAAGATACGACATTGACACACATCTGAATTAATTCCTTCAAATATCAGAGTGAACCCAACATACTGACAAAAGCTGAGATTGCAAAGAAGCAATGACTTCTGTTTTTCAAACTACAAAAATGGAACAATTTCATGAATGCACTTAAACTGTGAGTTACAAATCCATTTTAGTCTACTACAAAAATGGAACAATTTCATGAATGCACTTAAATTGTGAGTGACAAATCCATTAGTCTCTCATCCTGCCAGACAGAAACAGTTGATGCTGCCTAAGCAGGAAACTAATACACCTGGGGTAATCTTGAGTATGGAAGCAAACACTCTAAAAGGGGGATTCACCCAAAACTCCACACAAGGACTGATGAGCAATAGAAAAGTGATACATCATGGCAAGGAGTTTTCACAGCAGAATGAACTGATCCTTCACCCATCTTCACCTATCCATTGAAACCATCCACCTTCTCAAATTTCACCACAGGACCTCTGGAAGCAGGCACACTGTTCTATGTTGGCAAATGCAGAAAGTATCAGAAGTAACTGCTGCTTTTTCCTAAGGGCATAGCTGAGCAATACTGAACACACACAAAAATCAATAGGGAATGAGCTGGTCACTGTAGATGAATTTCCTGTCACCAAAGACTTCAATTATCGGGCACAAATAAAAAACCCATAACTAATGAAAAAGCAGCTGGTGAGTGATTCAATCAAGAATTCAGTCTTTGTTGACACAAATAAGAAAATGAAACAAAAACAAAATGGCCAGTCACTGATTTAACCTTGTGGTGACTAAATTTCTACAAACAACTTTACGGAAAGATTAGAACTTTTGGGCACTGTCAAACATAGCAAAAGAACAGTTGATGGCTACCTCTTTAAACATGGCAGAGACGGAAGTCTGTGAATCTACACACTACATGCCACTGTACGCAAAGGATACCTTGGCAGCTGTATGTAGTCATAACAAAACAAAACAATCTATGCCAACAAATTAAACAAGATATCCTTTAAAACAAGTTACTTTAGTTAGTCGTGGTAAAACCCTGGTTGAACAGTTCATAGGTTACTGACTATTGTGCCATCAAACCTTCGATAGCTGGTAAAGCAAACAGATAGACAAAGCTGGTTTTAATATATACCCCCTGTCCCAGCCTACTCAAACTTCATTACAAGGTGGGCGGGGGGGGGGGGGGGGGGGTATACAAAATGATGTGGTCAAGCAGTTATGGCACTTTACTCATATCAATAGGTTGTTGCTGGTTTAGATCCCACTCTGAGCAGCAACTTTGCCCCTCTCATCTGCCATAGCGTGGGCTCAGCAACCAATCCATCAAATGAGGTTGAAAGAGAGATCCCATGTGCTACAATCGTGCCCATGTTAAAAGATACATGCTGTTATGGACCAATTTTTTTCTTTCTTTTAAAAACAAAAAGAAGGAATTAAGTTGTAGGCTAGGTGGTGCAACTGCCACAGCTAGCTCTTCCACGGAAGGGACCAAAAAAACTCAAAACAAAATCACCAAAAAAGGAATTTATATGGTGTAGGCTAGGTGGTGCAACTGTCACAGCTAGCTTTTCTGTGGAAAGGGGGTGGGGAAGGGGGATTCTCACTGAGGACAATGAAGACTACACACTTATTATGCAGAAATATTTACAAATCCTCCCCCACCCCCCACCCCACTTAAAAATACTACTTATCAAATCCATGTTTTTTACTTTGCTTTTTACTCTACATCAGTCCACTCTCTGCCATTGTGTCCCACCTCCACACCCCACACCCCTGAGAATGGGGATGTATTGCCCTTCCTGTCTCGAATCTCAGGGCTGTCATTTGATTTGCCCTTCCTATCTCCTCTGTTGCTGTGATGAAGAAGTGAAAAGGCTGAAAGATCTCACTTGACTAGTGACACAATAGTGACCAAAGCGACTCTTCTGTTTGTTTTGTTTTTGCACAGTCCAAAAATGTATTAATTATCTTAATATGTGCCAGTCATGAAAAGCATTCTGAACATTTTTGTTGCATTATTACTATTATCATTTTGAACATCATCATGCCTGCGCTCTACAAAGTTAGAATTTGCTCAAAGAAAATTCAGTAAAAAAAGAAAAGGTTGCTGTTTCTAACGTCTCTACACCTTTGACATCTGGAAAGTGTCATCAAAACTGCTGTGAAAGTGTGAAGCGCAATGAAAGCTACCATCACACAGTCTGAAAGATCTCATTTACATATTTACATGGACCCCCCCACCCCCCCACCACCACCCACCCACCCCAAAATGACATTTAACTTTCTGCCATGGGAAGCCAGACAACTAGCCAAAGACTCACCATGCACAATGAAATCTCATGTGAATTCTCCTGGAGTTGAAACATTATTAATACACACATAGAAATGACTACACCACACATATGAGCATACATGTTCTTTCTCATTACACGGGGTTGATTTGCTACATACATGAGAAGGAAAGTCCTTCGTGTGTTCACTGCAAACAGGTATTCTATTACAGCATACATGTAACAAACATACCATCAATGGCAGCATATATATATATATTATTTATATTGAGGGTTCAGCCAGTGAGTGGTGGAGAAGGGGATAGTGACATTGATATTTAATGCCCAATCAACCATATGGGTAAAATTATCAGGGCAAAGTGACACTTCATCAAACTGCAGGTAAAAGTTTCATTTGATACTACTAACACTATACTAGTAACAGGGACACACATCACCCTTCACATTTGCAGAGGACTGGGGTGGAAATGAAGTTTGGTTTAACTGAGATGGCTGGAAAAATTAGAATAGCAGCATTTCTGGCTGCAGATATGTGCTGTGCAAAGTTATTCTGATCTAAGATGCTTTAGCGAACCTTTGCTAGCTTTGGGTTCTCAGCAAAGAGAATGTTAATTTTTGCATCAATGGTACCAAACCAGGAAGAAACCTGGGGGTGCAGGGGGGGGGGGGGGGGGGGGGGTTGTAGGTGTCAATGATTACAGGAACCAACTCCCTGTTTCCATCTGTCCATCAGTTCTTTCACATCTTCCTTGAAACCCTTTCTCTGTTCAAAAACCTTTTCTTCAGTCCCATTGCCATGAGACACCAGCGTGTGTGTGTGTGTGTGTGTGTGTGTGTGTGTGTGTGTGTGTAAGTGTGTGTGTTGTATGCAGTGAATCTTGAAAACATGTATATTTAAAGAATGTGTAAGCGCTTATGGCCTATGCAGGTTAGGATAAGTACCCATTATTATTATTATTATTAATTGCATATCAAGTAAGATATCATTTTTTTCAGGAGGAAAAAAATGATTTTGCCAGGCTTAAATTGCCATTGAAAAAAAATGTGTGGCAGGAAATCACTCAACATCTTGATTCAACGTACACTTCCAATGAATCCCATCTCCCTTTATTGGTAAATACAATGTTTAGGGTTCAGTACACTTACTTCCTCAAACAAAAGGTTGCTGTTTTTTTATTGTTTATTTTGTTTTGTTTTGTTAAACTGCCAACTTAACCAGGCTGCTTTTTACACAGGTCTTTTCCAGGCTAGAATCTTTGGTAATGAAGAAGTCAAAATCAGAGGAAATAACAAATGCAAAATTTGGAGAAGAAAAAGATTGAGAGGTTACTAAGCAAACCAGCCATATAAAAGCAAACATCTGTAATAGCCCTCTGTATCACTGCTCTGAACCCATAAATAATTCTAAGCAAAACCATGTTTGTGTCTAAAATCACACCCTTAAGCTACAAGCTGCTGTTTGAGCTTTACCTTTTCAGTGATGGTGAACGTACTCTCTGAGACAATCCCCCAGTAACATTTGAGAGACTGTTACAGTAGTTAGCCTAGTGATAGCCTGACCCTTTGTAGTTATATTTTGACAGATTAAAAACATGGACATTTGGGTTCTTTAAAGCTATCATTGGGTTAAATGTATACCAACAGTCACTGCCACCCATCATTATCCATTATTTTTGCAATCTCTTCAACATCCCAAGCCTCATAAAAGTCAGGATTGCTTTTTTTACACAGGAATTTTGCTATGTCACAATTACTGCTACACTGGATTCAAACTATCTTGGACTATCGCTGTGCTGGACTACTCTGCTGTGGCAGATTATCCAGAAATTTTCAGATTGGTAAACAAGAACTATGAAATAACACTCTCAAAAGAGATTCAGTTTGTTCATTCCCTAAGCAAATTGTCATACAGAGGCTAACCCAGTTTGACTGTGGAATTTAAGCTAAGGCTATAAATAGCGCTATATGCTTGCACTACAACAGCATTTTTGTGAACTTGCTACAGGGCTGCTGTGGAAGTAGTACAATTTACCTAACTATACTGCTGCGAATAGGGATCATATTCAGGTCAACCATTTACAATCAAGCAGGCATTTTTGTTTGTAAATTTTTCAACAGTCTACTCGTTACAAAGGAAAGGCATAGGTTTGTCAACAGTGTGTGTAAGGGCGCAGGGCGGGTGGGGGGAGGGGGGGGGGGGCACTACATAAGCACCATAGTCAATTTATTCACAGGTTAACTTTAAGCTGTGTCCTCGACAGTAATCTATCTGCAGTTTGATATTCTTCAAAAGGGGGTTGGGGGAGTGGGGGGTGGGGGGGGGGGGTTGAGGGAAGGTGATGGGAGGGGGGCTTGGAACAGAAGCCCAAAAGCAAATTCACATGTATATGTATATATCTGGAAAGGCATGTGTAGGTATTACACTGATGCAGAATTTACATGTCTGCCTAGACTTTCTAGCTGAAATGAAGACCACTCAGACTCATGGGAATAGTGACGGCGGCTGGATGTTAGCCTGCAAGAGACACCAGCAGGCTATGGAGAATGGCTCACAAACCCAATATTGGAGCTAAAAAAAAAAAAAAAAGGCAGAATGAGTGAGCTTAAATCTGTGTTAATTACACCTTGATGTCAAAAGACAAACATCAAAAACTACACATATAGGTTCACACATTAACCAGATAAATGCTGTAATTACTTAGACATGTCAAATCCTACTCATAATGTAAATATTTCTGTCTCTCAAGTTGCTGCTTTGCTGAGCCTTGCAACACATAAAAACAGTTGGCAAGTTCAATGTCTGCAACAACACATGCACATGTACAGATAAATAGTGGAAACCATTTCCACCATTTCTATTGCCATTTCCACCATTTCTGATTTTTAGCATGACAGTTATTAAAAAATATTATTCCAGGTAGTATATGGTTTTCCTTTAAAAACATTTTTTAAAGCTCCTCATCATCTATTTGACACTCATGTAAGACATCTTTTACTTCAAAATGGTCAACAGCATTACGCTATCAAAGAAAACAGCACATAACTGTACAGAATCTGTACAAACTGCACCAACAGACATGTGGAGCTGCAATGAAAAACAGATTCTCTGCTGGCAGTCTATGTTTTCATAAGCAGAATGTAAGTCATCCATCGCAACTTTAACCATCCATGCATAAGTAGCATAAACTGACCAAAGCTCTGTCGATCAGGTGCTGAAAATGTGTTAAGAATGTGCAGAACCCTTTCCTGATTTTTGAAAGAGAAAAAAATAAAAAAATGACAATACAGCCTGCAGATTTCCTGAAGATATAAAATATCAACAGAAAAACACATATATATATTTTTATTTTTTTTAAAGCAAATGCTCAACTGACTCACACTCAAAACAATAGAAAAGAATTTTGATTCTCATGAAACCTTCAATGAGCTAACAACAGGCCAAGATCACCAAAACTGGTATGAAGTGTAAGGCCTGATAAAGTTTATTATCGAGCAGAGTTCATAAAAATTTTTTTTTTTTTTTAATTGCTTAAAAAGCATCCAAGAAAATGTTGTCATTGGGATTTTTGTCAAAGCAACAAACATGTTAGTGATCTCCCTTGAACAAATCCTAAAAATTATTTTGGAGATTATGCTCATAATAATATATGTAACACTCACACACAGTTTTAAATTTACTGGATAAGACCTAATACAGAAAACACAACTTTGAATTCCATGTTCTCAAAGCTGCCACAACCATTGAAATTCGATCAAAGTGACCAAAACTGGTATGAAATAATGCAAAAAACTCACCAAACGCCCCCTCAAAGCTACCATGCAAACCCAATTTACTACACAGTTGCCAAGAAACAGCTCATGTGAATTTATTTTTAGAAACACTCATCACTATATAGACTCCCATGATTCTTCATGTGAATCAAAATTTTAATGATACAAAATATCAATACATACACGCACCAAAGAGTTAAGTGCAATTAAACAAAATGTCAATAGCAAAGTACATGCAACCTGAAAACAAATTCTCGCGCATACACAAGCAAAAATCCCTCTGACCTGTGTTTGCCCCTAAACAAAAGGATCTCCGACAACCCACTGAAGAGTGGATGAGTGACTACTCACTAAATCCCCCGTTTCATGCTCTTTAATGTAGCAATTAAGCTACACGTTACCATCCAATCCAAACTTGTTAAAACCATTTTATTTTATTTTTTGAAGAACCCCTTGTGGTGACCCAGATTTGGTTGTATGAAACAGAGCACAACATAAAATGACATGAGCTGAACTGACCATGCAGATCAAGAAGTTCCGAGCCAAGACTGAGACTGCAGGAAGAAGTTGACCAAAAAAAAGTGAAGCATGAAGGTGGACCCATACACCATGCAGAAAGAACGGACGCATGCACACAAGGGGAGGAAACACACATACATCACCAGCATATTGAGCAAGCGAGCAAATGCCTTAAGCGTGAAGCCAAAACAAGCAAAGGAAGTTAGGGGTAGGGTGGGGGTCAGAACGGGTCTTCAACCTGATCTGTGCCGGAGCATGGAGATGGCGATGACGCTGCTCTTGAAACGCAGCCCTGCAGATGTGGGGGCTTTGGAGGCTGGAGAGGGGTCAGGGGGGACAGGGGTGGAACTAGAGCTCACGACACAGGGTGGAGAAGCAACAGAAGTGGTGAGATGGATGTTGGTGGTGGTGGCGGTAGAGGCGGGTTCGGAGATGTCTATGCTGGGTACTTGTGGATCAGGCAGTGGCTCTCGCACATGCACAGGTGAGCCACCCCTACCCTTCTTCCCTGCAGAAACTACACAAGACAACAACAAATCCAACCAGTTAGTCAACAGGTACCCTCCTTGTCTTCCCCTTTAAGCTTCACTATGTGTTCACATAGCACACTGAATTCCATTCGTAACAGCACAGGTGAACCTTGATATAACACTATGTTACTGTTGTTGCTGCTGATGTTACTCTCTGAGATGCTTCATCTCTACTCTCCCTCTCGCTCTCTTCACTTAGCCTCAGATACACAGACCCTCCTTGTTCGTCGGATGGGCAGGAGGACCCCAGGGGAGAGATCCTTTCAGTACATAGACCTGTGATCTGGAACTCTTCCTCTCTCTGTCAGGCATTCATCTTCACTCTCTTCTTTCAAAACTGAAAACCCACCACTTCTGCATAGTGATTTGTTGTTGTTTTTCTTCTCATTCTGCCAACTCATCACCAGTAGAGCACATCTTCCTCTTCTTGACAGAAATTTATCTTTAGAGAACTAAAACTAGAAGGACAGCACAGAACTGCGATTCCACAGGCACTTTATCTAAAGCAGAATTTCAACTTCTGGGAACTTACAAGTTTTTAAGAGGGTGTGTCATGGTTACACAGAATATCTTTCTTTCCACCTACACACCTCATCCTCCACTGCCTTCCTTCCACCGCATAATGCTCCCATTAACAGAATTATGCCAAGGTTCACCTGTATTCATTACATGCTGTTAACAGGCACATAAGCAAAAAGGTTCCTTGGGTTGGGCATCACTTGCTCTGCAAGGTGTTACAAAAAAAAGCACACTGACTTTGTTCTCAGCGAGTTAGTATAACTTCTGTGCCGCAAAACAGCTCAAGAACAGTTATGTGGTGCTTTTGACATGTAAAAAGCAGCACACACACACAACACTTCACTTCAACACAAGAGATATGATGAAAAGTGGCAGAATAATCAGTCTGTTGACTATCGCAAACAAATAGAAGAAAATATAAAAATAAACTGAACAAATGAAACCAGCCACAGTATTGCTGTTCTTTACACATGCATACTGAGGGAAACAGACATGATTCTTTGCTGACAGCTAATCAAAATATGCACAGACCCCTTAGCACTTTCAAAAAGTTGGTCAGCAAAGTAGGAGCAGTACATTTGTGCAATGCAAAATTCCACTTTTTTCTCTGCACTTTTTCACGTGGAAATTGCAAGAGAGGAAACAAATGCAGTGTTTTTATCCACTTTTCAAAACAAAGAGTAATGACGGAAACGCAGTACAATTACATCAGACCATGAAAAAAAGACATGGTGCCAAATGGCTTTTCTTGTCCTTGCCACGCATTTAACCCAACAGAATGGAGAAGATGACACTCAAACTTCACCACATAAAAAAGTAGTCCAACACTGAGCGCTCATGGAACAATGCTGCCACCAGTGGTCAATAAGCAACGCGACCACCTAGCAACACTGCAGTCAGACTATGGAAGTAGCACAAAGAGTATTTTTTACTGCTACAGACTGACTGGACAGCAAGCAAATGCAGGAGCTGGTATTTAAAGTGTGAGTTAATACAACCTGAAATAACAAGAATGACAGTCACTGGACTGTGTGACCACCAAAACAGTTATGTCACCAGGAAGTAAGAGTCATGTTTCCAAGTTAATCAGTGCTTCCCCAGCACTGTACAGGAGCAGACTCAGATGTTTACCAGAAGGGCTTATGGCAATGCCTTCCTTTTTGTTTCTGTTTGGTAAGCAGCTGTAGCAGCTAACCCTGGTATCTTATCGCTGTAGCTAAAGATCATGTCACAAATGGGAGTTTACAACTGGCAGGAGAAAACCCATCTCCAGCAGGAATCAGCAGCAGAACCTGTAAACATGTTTCACTTCCCATTTCCCTTATCAAGTAAATTATCATACAAGTTCTGCACTGCCTCCAAATCTAGTGTGCCTCAACTCCAACCCCCCCAAAAGACTCATTCTGAAATAGATACTTGCATCAAGTAAGTGTACAAAACCTCCTTGGATTAGTAGCAACAAGCTGCCACCTAAAACATCTTGAAGTCAACCAAGCACACTGCAACAGGTGTTTACCCAGGCAACACTGTTCACACACAAAAACTACAGAGGACATAAAGAGCAAGATTTCTGATTTCTTCCTCAATAAAAAACAAACAATCAAACTAGTTATCTCATAGTATTTCAAGCACTTTGTGTGTAGTCAGGACATCAGATGCTAACATGCTTGTTGATCTTTAAATAGCTTATTGTGTGCAGTGTGACAGCTACTGCCCTTGTTACTACTTGTACTCATCCTACCTTTGACCCCATTCGTTCTTTGCCACTTGACTTTTTTGCAGTTCTACAACTCATGCCATACTGATGCATATGCATGGACCAAAAAAGCCCACTAAAAACTGGGCAACTACTGGTTGTAACAAGGAAGAAATGGAACGCATAGCAAGAAAACTTGACAATGCAAAGCAAAATAAAAACCAAACCAGTAAAACCAAACAAGCATTGTAACAAACCTTTGTCATCAAGCTTATCTGCATCAGCACCTTCCATAAACCCACCACTGTGGCGACGTGATAGAAGTGCTGCTGGGGACACTCCATTCACCGAATTCTGAAACAGATATTTTATCTCGAGAATAAGGATTGAGATGGGGAGCCTAACAGCAGCCAGAACTAGGATTTGAACCCAAAATCTCTTGATCTAGAGTCCAGTCCCTAAACCACTAGGCCAATTCATTTATATCTGAAATGGAAAGGTCAGTAAACCCCATTCTTGTAAATATCACTTGATTTGTAGAGGAGTGGAAAAACAACAGCAGACAACTTGCCCCATGATTTTTTTCTTCTTCATTGTGGGCAGTGTGTCATGGTAAAGTAGAGCTTCATGTCCTTGGATGTCGGTTGACATATTAGGGACAAACTGTGACCAATGCTGAAGCATGGTTCAATGTTGCTTTATGTCCACAGAAACCGTAAGGCTCATTAGGACGGAAAGACCAGGATTGCCACCTCGACTTTCACACAGCTCCTGAACTCTGAAGTGTGACATGATGCAGTTTTGTCTTATATATGCTGACCAATATAATTGTATTATTCACATTTAATAAGAAGGGAAATAACTAGCAGTTGTGTGCAGTAAGGATTTATGTCCCTTAGACCACTAACAGTAACCTCTTTCCTAGGCTGAGCTGAGCTGCTGCAGCTGTCAGTTGCTCTGATTGGTTGCAAGGATAATATATTTAGTCATCTGCTTCTGCTTCTTCTGAGGAATCATCAACACAAATTTTAATAATATTTTGTCACATTTAATACATAATAATTAAATAATCATATTTCAGGTCAAAGGGTCAGGTACAGCCTAAAATGTGTTGATACAGATCAGCCAAATAAATCTTTATTGTTTGTAAAAAATGAAAAAAAAATGAAGAAAAAAAATCCTTGACACATCGGCTCAAGAAATTACATCATGCAACCAAGTCATCTGAATTATTGCACTGCTCATGGCAGGTTCATCGTGACAGCTTTTGATTTTTGGTTCCTTTTACTCTGGTTGTGTTTGTTCTGTGTGATTTAAACCTAAGACGAGGTAATTGTAACGCAAGCATTTAACATTGACGAATTTTTCCTCTCCCATATTCATGAAATGTTGCAGGCAGTACTTACACCCAATAATAAAACAGTGACCATTTACTGGCCTTATATCTAGAGTTCAAAGGTCATTGAGCCAGGCACTGGTTACTAATAATACTACAGTCCATCACCAGTTTATTAACGCTGGTTGTCTCCGTTACACCAATATGTGGCAATGGCTCAGCAACGTTGACATTTCAACAGCGGAGCAAGTAGAATGAAACGGAAAACCCTTAATTTGTGTGGCATTTGTGAATTCACAAATGAGATTACAAGATGCTGGCTAGGCATGAGTAAACAAGTACTTGCAGCTATGTGTTTTTCAAGCTGCAAGCAAATCTCTGCCCTACTAATTCAACAGCAAGTAGTATGAAGCTGCATACAGAAGCAAACTAAGTGCAGCTGTGTCCATATACCATGCAGCAAAAACTTCATAACAAGGTTTGCTAATGTGCAAGTGATCTTATACAGCTCTGTTGGCTGACTTTGCAGATAGTGCTCTCACTCTCTCTCTCTCCCGCAAAGATCTTCACACATTTGATATTAGTTTCTCAAGTGTAAAATGCATTGACAGGAAGTGTCAAAAGCGGTGACAGAAAGTGTCAAAAGCAATACAAGTAATCCACTCTTTCATATCAAATGAAATAATCATATCAGAGTCTCTTGACATTGTTGAAAACCCAAAGAGTAAATCTCACCTTTGTTCTTCTTTTTCTGCCAGTAGGAGTAGCCAAAATCATCATGGAGATTATTCTGCTTCCATTATGCATTGTCTGTGTTTCCATGCCACTGGCCATAAGGCCTTCTCTTATCAAAAGGTGCCCATGGGATGTAATGTGCACAATGGACTCAGCAGTGCATGCTGGGCACATGAATGCAAAACAAATGCTGACTAGTCTGCACAAGTGTTGGGTCAGAAGGGCTAAAAAAAACACTCCTTCATCTTGCCACAGCATGATTGATTGGGCATTCAAATCAATTATCTATTTAACATGCCACAATGAGGAGTCAGTAAAAAAATGGCCACTGGATTTATCACTGTCAGAATTTTGGCCTCAAAAAGAAGCAGACAGATAGTGTGTGCGAGTGTGTGTGTGTGTGTGTGTGTGTGTGTGTGTGTGTGTGTGTGTGTGTGTGTGTGTGTGTGTGTGGGTGCAGGAATGTGTGCATGTGTGTGTTATAAAGCAGTTTGCATTCCCACTTAACGTGAAGGATAGATGCTGCATAAATCTTGATATTATTATGATTATAATAACAATACCTCTCTTTCCACATGATTGGTGGACATCTCTGTTGCTCCAGTAGCTTCATCCTTTGGCTCTTGTGCCTGAAAGTACAGTGAAGGAGTTCAGCTAAATACAATAAACAAGGAATGGCAGCAAGAGTGTACTCTCAAAGACTGCGACAATGCAAATACCTCCCTTGAAACCATTTTAGTGCTTTAGTGCCAAACAGACCTTTAAATTTGATTGTGTAAAGCCCGTTCTTAATTGGGCGAATGTTTGTTCGCGAACCTAGTTGGAAGTATATTCAATCACAAGAGGGAAAAAAAGCAGAATCATAAATAATATAATAAAATGTTTTTGTTAAAGTACAGTAATTAGTATGTCTGTTTTTCCATTATCTGGTTACTGCATCACACTGCACATGAGCCGGTGACATCAATTTGAGTTCAGTCCCTTTAGCCTGCTCAAGCTATTTAGCCTGTGCTACCAGCCCTTCAGAGAGGGTTCTCCCTACAGGCCAGGGTTGAGGGCCAGAAAACATGTTTCAAGGGGAAATCACTCTGTGAAATGAACATGTCAGCAACACTGAATTAACTTAGTGGTGACAGGCTGTCACACCAAATTTTTCACATGTTTGTGGAAGGTTCTCTCTTCATCCACCATTCCCCATGATGGCAAAGCAGTACGTCTCATCTGTTCTAAGCCCTCATGCTGGTCATGAGTCTGGTTTGTAGAAGTATGCTTCCACTGAAGGAGAACAGAAATGTTACCACATCATTGGCCACGTCTGTTCCTTCCACGGTGATGGCCACAGAGTTGGGTGTTGGTGCTTCAGTCTCCTCACACTGGGCGCCAGGTTTGATCCCAGTGATGAAGAAGGTCTTGATGACTGCAAGAATAGCATGACAAGGATGTGATGATAGAAAGAATAACAGAATACCTGTTTTTAACCTTCCTTTTATTTATTTTCCTTTATTTTTTTCCTTACAACAAAATCACCCCCCCCCCCCCCCCCCCCCCAACAAAAAAATAATAAATAAATAAATAAATAATTGTTAATCATCTTTTAAAACTTTCTTTTTGGATTATTATTACTATTGTTTTTGTCTGTTTGTCTTGTGATATGTGTCTGTTGCTTTTTATGTATTATAAATTTTATTTACTAACATAAGATGCCTGAACTATCAAGGACAATTTTACATGAGACTGCTACATAGCGGAAAGTGAAACTCAATTTCAAGGGAAGCAATACACAAGGAAGCATATCACTGTTGAAGTCTAGACGTAGTTGTTTCCCTTTTACACTGATCGCGTTTGGTCCCACCAGTGACTAGTACCCTGAGGCAAAACTCATCGTGTGTGATCTGTTAATATACGACAATACTGTAGAGTAAAGATTGTATCCAAATAAAGCAAGCAACCTGTATTTTGGCATACCTTCCAAACTGTCAACCTTCTAACTTTGCTGACTTCACATTTCAAAAATGAGCCACACAGACAGACAGGCAGATCAATTGATAGCTATATATTAATTCCTTTTGAATTCAATAAATCAGAGGGAGTAAGGGCAATCACAATGCATCTGGAGTGTCCAAAAGATTAGATACTGAAGTTATCATTCCTTATTCTAAATTTCTACAAAACCGACAACAGTGGAAGCAACTGTGCTCAAGCACACAGCCACAGACTCACCATATCACCAACAAACCTTTTCTCTAAGCATGCAGGAACTACTATACAGGGTAATAAAACAGAATTGTTTTGCCTGCACAATTGCCTGCAACACACAGGGCCTTAGCCAAGTTGTTTTTGTCTTCTTCTTATTATTATCATTATTATTACTGTTATCATTTTTTCTGGAGGTGCAGACCCCACATCCACCAGGAAAAAGAGAAAGAATGTTACTGACAGAACTGAGGCTGAAACCCACAAACTCTCACTGCTGAGTCCAGCATCATCATCACTTAGCCACCCTGCCTCCACACCATATTCTGGAAGAGTTTATACACACAGCACAGCAATCCAGTTCTGATTCTGTCTCACCTTTCTGATCCTGCTCGTGCTTGATGGTGAAGCTGGACTGCGAAGCATCATAGTGTTCAATCAGTTTCTTGAAGGTCCGCAAATCTGAAAACACACAGTGTGGTAATGGTTAGATCTTGGGGCAATCATTCTGGGAGGTTCTGCATTATGATGACAGTGGGTAGAATTCATTTTATGACTGAAAGGCTGCAAATCTGAAGACACACAATGTCCTAATGGTTGGATCTTGAGGTAAACATTCAACATAAGAACATACATGCACACAAAGAAATGCATCCTTATATCACTGAACTGGTTCAAACCATACACTGAAGTGAAACCAGTGAATCTAAGAGATGTCATGACTTTTTAATCACCCTTTTCCTCAGAAAAAGAAAGGAGAGAACAGAAGCACAAGAACTCAAGGGTTCTTCCCCACCTAACTCGCCTAAGTATTCTATTCCAACAACACTCGTTAAAAAGCACTGATACTCTCTGTCTGTATCAAACATTAAGCACCAGCATGCCATACACAGGTCTCTAATACATATTATATACATTATGTAGTGTTTTGGCTTCTTACCACTGAGCAGCCATATCAAAGAACCATTTATGCTGATTTTGTGCCAGTCACAAAAGTTCATGTTCAATACACCCCAAATGTATTACGCAGTTACTATAAATTCACACATTCAAAGGTCAGTCACCAAACTGCTGCCTCAAAAGGCTTTGCATTTTAAACAGCTCTGGCACAGAAAACCTTTGGGTGTATTCATGCCAAACATTGCTGAAAAAGCTAATACTTTTACTGGCAGGATCAGGAGACAGATTCTATACTCAAAGCACAAGTGTGTCACAAAACCATACCCCACCATGGTAATATGCAAAGTGATTCTTGGATTGACTGCAGTGGAGATCTTCACAGTGTAACAAGGGTAGGGGTGGGATGACAGAACAAGAACCCTCTAGTTTTAGTGCATGCCCTTCCCCTCAAAAAAGCTTCACTGATGCATTGGCATACTAATACCCATTCCGTAACACCTGAACAAGCAAGGCTACTGAATGAGGCAAAGCAGAGAACCTCAGTGGATGAAAACTGATCATCACAGCCAAACCACACAATGGGAAAGGCTTCTATTTCTAAGCTTCTTTTATGCCACCCCATGCAGCCAGTACGAAGATCAAATGTCGCAAATCATTAATTATGCACTCACATCAATGCTGCAGCATGGAGATTATTATTACTTTACCCAGTGCTGGTAGCCACTGACTCACTAAGGTTAATTCCCAATATGCAGAGAGAGAGAGAGAAAGTAATTAATATTGGTCCTTAATACCCAGTCAACCTGGTACCTCATAAATTATCAGAGCTGAGAGACAGACAGACAGACAGACAGACAGACAGACAGACAGACAGAGGACTGTCAAAGTTAGTGTACTTTTGGTGTTTGGTGTTATTTGAAATGCTGTTGGTTGATGACAGGCAGGTTGGTTGTTCTAAGGTCAGTCTGCCATTCTGACTGCTTGTGTTCACTACTCTTCTCCTTCTCCTTCTAAGAGGACAAAGGTGGGCATGGAAGGGAGTGTGCGTTTGGTTATTTTGTCACTTTCTGCACCAGTACACATTTACTCTTACACTTACAGCCAGCCCATCTATTCAATACTGGTGGGTCCGGTAACAATGAATTGTACCCTGGTTGAGGCGCTTTGGGCTAACCACACCCGAAGTAAGTAAACATGATGCTAAATGTCCACAGAAACTGCAAGGCTTATTAGGGACGGGCCCACACCTGACAGTACACAAAGGTAATCAAGTAAACTTTGAAGGGTTTAACTCCCAGGTAACACACACACACACACACACATACACACAAGGATATTTATTCACCAGTGACATTTACATGTATGCATATAATATGCATGTGATGTATGAACATTTAAGAATGAGCAAAGTTTCAGCCTACAGGAAGTCAGAGAAGAACTCGCCTAGAAATGCTGGGTTTTCAAATAAGGTCAAGGTCATTATCGTAAGCCTCCCATTTGGCTGTCACATACGGAAACAGGTGCTTACACTTTTTGCCCACATCAAAGACCGTATAGCGTTAGCAGCACAATCTGCGCTACACATGCAACCAGCCGGCATACCCCTTTGGCATCGCCGCGGAGGTGAGAGCATACAGTACACGAGCCGGGCCAGATTGCAGGTGAGAACAGGAACAGGGGAAGCAGGACAGAAAGGAGATTGTAACCCGTAGTAGCAGGACCCCCCCCCCCCCCCCCCCCCCCCCCCCAGTATGCACGACACGCAGACACAACACAAAACAACAGACTACACAAAACATGGCGCTTAACGTCCACAGAAACCATAAGGCTTATTAGGGGCGGGGAAAGGGGGTACGGAGGTGGGGTAAGAGGGACATTATACACCTATCGCTACACTGTCACCACCAGAATGACTCCTGCATTCTGATGGGCAGCGACGAGAGCCATTTTAATGTTTCTTTAATTGTGAGGGACAAAGTCACGACAGACTACAACTTTCTGAAGAGAGGGGAGAGCCGAAGCGGAATCGAACCGAGGTCCTTGAACTGTTTACCAGCCTAACGCCTTACCGCTAGGCGAACCCGGCTCACGCCGACACTACACGAACGGCCGGTTATTTCTATTTATAGCGCGCGTCTCCGCAGCCTCAAATTAGGGGTAAAGCGGAGAGGAGGGGGTGGTTGGGGGAAGGGGGGTGGAGAGGGTGGGGGAGTGGAGAGAGGTTGTCTGATGACTTTGCCCTCCTGAAACAATGAGCGAGACAGCACCAAAAACAAAAACGAAAATTTCGAGAGACTACACTTAGTATCTCTGCTTGGACGAACTGCCATAGGGAAGAACTGGGTCATGAATACGTGATGCAATCATGTCCGGGTCGAAAGGGGAACCGAGGGATGACGGACGTGTCATCATGGAGGTAGAAATTATTGCCAGTAGCAACCTCGGTGGTTCAGTGGGTCCAGCACTTGTTACTGGGTCACATGACTGATATTTAACGCCCAGTCAACTTTACAGGTTCGATCAGGACAAACCATACTGTCAAAATATTAAACACAACTTAAGCAGATTTGTTTAAAATCAGTCAAAACTGAGACGAAGAAAGAAAAAAAAAACAATTCCACATACCCCATCTCATGCCGCAACTTTGCTATGGAAGAGGAGGGCGCTAAAGCAAGTTCACAATGTTCTAGCCATGGACCTATATATACATAGGTCCATTGTTCTTGCAAACACACAGAAAAACAACAGGAAGAATAAATGAATGACAATTCACACACGGTGCATATCAACATGCATGCTCTGCAAAGCTATATTCTAAACTACATGGAACTTTTGACGGCTGTGGATTTTCAGTGGCCGGGTCCTTATTCTGCGTCACAAGAGAGATGTGCGGGGTGGGGTGGGGTGGGGTGTTTGTCTGGCTAAATAAATTAAGTCAACCAGAAGGTCAGAACAAGAGGGGAAGCCAGAGAGCCGGTAGATAATGACTGACACTGGAGCAAGAGGGGAGATAACTGTTATACGATTACAGGAGGACTACACACAAGGAAGAAGTTGACATCGCAATAAACCAAAACTGACGTTGCCGGCGAGTTTTGCTGGCGTTGCTGCCGCTCAGTTTTGTTTGCCTAGGCGCATAAAAAATAACATGGCACTTTGAAACTTCTACTGAGCCGGTTTGGCCTAGCGGTAAGGCGTTGGGCTGGTAAGCGGAGGGACCGATACTGATGTTTGAGGATATGACTGTGAGGACAGGAGAAAGTCGTCGACTGCAAGCGCTGTGCCCCCCTTTCCCATTTGTACCCACCCACACACAGGCACGCGTACACGCTCACTGAAACACTGACTTCGGCCTGTGCAACATTACAAGGATATCCGACATTATCAACGTGTACGGCAAAAGCAGGAAAGCTGGCACGAGTAAGCATGGATGACCCGTTTATTGCCAGCAAAACGGCCCATTTCCTCCCTCCCCGACCACTGCCCTCACTCTCTCCCGATCAGGCACGCGTGCAACAGCACGTGCAGCAAAGGCCGTTCTTGGAGTGGCCTACACTGGCTGCACAGTAACTCGCTTCAGCACTGCTCTGTTGATTGAAGCGGGCACCAAAACGCCATGCAAATGGAAGGGATAGACGCGGAATCTTTGGAATACCGTTCACATCATTATCAAGTAAATGCAAGGAGACGTCTGTGTACTATTGTGCTTATAGGTAGGACTTAGTTGATATGCTCTCTCTCTCTCTCTCTCTCTCTCTCTCTCTCTCTCTCTCTCTCTCTCTCTCTCTCTCTCACACACACACACACACACACACACACACACACACACACACACACACACACTAGCAAACCAACTTTATCAGCTTGAATGGCTATTACAGCAGCAACACTGCTGATACAAACATACATACAACACTTAAGTTGTCACTAACATTTCCACAATAACTCTCTCTCTCTCTCTCTCTCTCTCTCTCTCTCTCTCTCTCTCTCTCTCTCTCTCTCTGTGTGTGTGTGTGTGTGTGTGTGTGTGTGTGTGTGTGTGTGATTTTATATTTACTCATCAGTAGCTTAGTTGTTGGACAGGTTTTTGACTGAACCTAAACTGCAATCCTTGTAAAATAAAGTTTTCGAGTTCTCTCTAAGCTGCACTGCTGATACCAACATACACACAACACTTAAGTTATCACAAACATTTCCACAATAAAACTCTCTCTCTCTCTCTCTCTCTCTCTCTCTCTCTCTCTCTCTCTCTCTCTCTCTCTCTCTCTCTCTTACACACACACACACACACGCACTAAACTCGTACAACGACGACAGCCGTGTTGCGCTGATGTGGAGGTGCATCTCTGCAGAAACTGCTTTTCTCTTTAGCGCAACCACAGCTTAGTCTCGGTACACGCACGTGCAAACCGACGCAGACCCGACCGTGTTGTTTCTCGGCAGCTCCAGTCAAGTCAGTCGCTTCACCGAGATACTGAAGTAAAACAACTGGCAACGAAAACGGTATGAGGCCCCGTTTTAACCGTCGCACTGTTGAGATACTGGTAAACAAATAAAACTTTTACATGTTTATAAATCCTCATTATTTCTTTAAAAGAATTCTCCTCACACACGTTTTCGTGCAACGCCGCGCAGGAAGGTAAAAAAAGCGTGTACAATAAATCAACAATGAAAAAATAAAAATAAAAAATATTAAAAAAAAAAAAACCCAGTCATGTCTTGGCCAATCCAGCGCACCATCATGTACCACCATGCCAAGTTTGGTTACAATAGGTAGAGCTGTTCAGAACTATAATCTTCTGGACAAAGCCGGCCGGACACAGTGACAGACACATCCGGGTAACAGTTATTCCAGAATACACCCCCTAACACTGCTACCGGACGGGGGGGTATAAATCCCTTTTGTTTGTCCCGTTGGCGTTACATCGAAGTGATCAGCCTGGTTCTTTTTCTCGGTGTAGCCGGCAACCATCGACACAACACGCACCGCTCAGTCGGAGAAACGACTTTGGTCCGAGCCAAAGAATGAGGCCGCTGAGACCAATGCCACTCAGTGACTGTTGCGGTGGATGGTGTTTTGTACGTCTGACCCCAATAACCGTCACTCACAAAACCCGTTTTCAAAGCACCAGCGGAGCATTAGAAAACAGAATCCTTGTTTTTTTGTGTTTTTTTAAGTAACAGAATCCTTGCTACTTCTTAGTAACATTCTCTCTCTCTCTCTCTCTCTCTCTCTGATGTATGGCATGTGTTCATCTGGCGCTGTGAACACACTGTTTTGTGTGGAAATTCTCATGTATAACGTTTCACTCACTCAGTCACGCCTATATGTATATAAATAATGCCTGTAATTTCATATCTACTTATCAGTAGCTTAGCAAGGACTAGTTGTTAGATTTTTGACTGAACCTAAATTACAAGCCTTGTAAAATAAAGTGTTGGAGTTCTCTCTCTCTCTCTCTCTCTCTCTCTCTCTCTCTCTCTCTCTCCAACGACGACGTGTAGCGAAAACGACACCCTGCCACCATCGCCTGGAACGCAAATCACTCAGCCAGAGCCTGCAGTGAATAATTACAGTGATCGCCTTTCTTTTCATCAGGTCACACTGTCAAATTAATTCCAGTCCACATGGCCTACATGAAATTGTCACAATCATCGATTTCCTTTCAATCCACACCGTCGGACTGATACCATCCGCAGTTCAGTTCGGCATCGCAAAGCCAGAGACTGTGAAATAATCACAATGATGGTAATTATACGCGTACCCGGGGCGGTATGGAGATTTGGCATGTTGCTATTTTTGTACTTGCTTCAAGACTTGACAGTAGCATAAACGGTGCGCAGAAGGTGTGGAACCCGCTGAGCTCAAACCTTTGGACGGCTAACATAGCAGTTTTTGTTGCACTAAATTTGTTCAGGATTTGTGGTACACAGGGGGCACGAAGTGCCTGAAACTTGGCACAGAGTGAGAGTTCACTGCTGGCATTCCAACTGAAACACTTCTTTGTCCGATGAATTCTCCATTTCGTGTCTGTCTGCTTGAAGGCTGAATAAATTTCACGTAGTCATCCATTGGACACGTCTCTCGCGTGTCCGTCAGCAAAGAATAGTAACACCACGCGTACCTTTCTTGGTTTAGATTAAACTGTACAAGCATGCCCCCCCCCCCCCCCCCCCCCCAAAAAAAGTTTCCGTTTGTGTGGGTTGTTTTTTGTTTTGTTTTTTGTTTGTTTTGTTTTTGTTTTAAGAAGAAAAAAGAAGATGATGGAGAAGAAGAGAGAAAACAGAGCACCGACCTGAATCGATGACCATCGCGTGCATCCAATGCATGGCTGTATGAACGGACGATGATGAAAAGAAAACGTCCATACAACTAACCCTTTTACTGCCAACAACTATGCATTTTTGGTGCAGTTCCCTTTCAAAATCAGTCTCAGAAAAAGTTTAGCTGTCACAAAATGCTGCTTTTGGGAACCTTGATGCACATAAAAATTCGTGAAAAGCTGGAATTCAAGCAGGAAGTTGAACAGCATCCTGTAAACAGACGAAAAGCACTTTGCCAATGACGTCCGAAAGGCAGGGAAAGGGTTAAACAAACGCCTTAGTGTCTGCGTCACTCGACCGCCCTTCTCCAAATCCAGACAGCCCGTCTGCTCGTGCGACCCGAGGGGTCTTCCTAGCAAACTGACCTTTTAACTTTCAGACAAGACGACACCGCGCTGTCCTATAAAGAGGAATTTTCTTGGAAAATCCAATCGAAGTCAGATGTGCAGTAACACGAGATACGTTTTTGTTATTGTTTTGTTGTTGTTTTCATAACAGTTTTCATGATGGTACTGAAACTAATAAATTTACGGACAACCGTGTTGGGCGCGCGCGGGCACACACACACACACACACACACACACACACACACACTCTCTCTCTCTCTCTCTCTCTCTCTCTCTCTCTCTCTCTCTCTCTCTCCTCTCTCTCTCTCTCTCTCTCTCTCTCTCTCTCTCAGAAACACACACTCTCTCTCTCTCTCTCTCTCTCTCTCTCTCTCTCTCTCTCTCTCTCTCAGAACACACACACACACACACACACACACACACACACACACACACACACACACACACACACACACACACACAAGCGACCTCTATGCACTGGCAGGGTCCATGCCACAATCGCTCTCTCCTGCATCCCGCTGCTTGTACAAACTAATTCTAAGGACACACAGGCTGTCAGGCCTGTACAATATTATATATTTATCTGATAGGCTGCATACGTTTATCTGCTGTGCGCTGGCCGTCTCAATCAATAGCACGTGCAGCCGCTCTCAATACAGAATTGTGGAGTGCGCCTGAAGTGGTCAGACCGTTCCTCCGCTAATGATCGCTACGTAATCACAGCAAAATCAGCACAACATATTAGATCCCCCCGCCCCCCCCCCCCCCCCCCCCCGCCCCCCCCCAAAAAAAAGAAGAAGAAGAAGAAGCAGCTAGGCAGATGACCTGGAGTCGTTAAAAAACATACAAAAAACACACACGGTCGTTGCCTCCTCTCCCCTATGTTTTTTGGTTTTGTTGTTGTTATTGTTGTTGTTTTGTTTGTTTGTTTGGTGTTGTTCTCTCGTTCTCCCCATCAGATCAAAGAGACGTCCTGATATCAAACAAGGTTCACTGCCCCCCCTTCCAAATAGGCAAGTACCCACCACCTACCCCCCACCCCTTTCCAAATGACCCCCTCCAAAGACTGGGGTAGATATCCCGAAGTAATAAGACAATGTTCACTGCGTCAGCACCCCCCCCCCCCACCCCCGCCCCATAAGGCAGATGACCTAGGTCATTAAACGAGGGTAGCCCCCCCTCCTCTCTCTCCTCTCTCTCTCTCTCTCTCTCTCTCTTCTCTCTCCAGTTTACATCCCCAGGGTCTAGGTCACTGTGCCCCAACCCCTTCCCCAATGAGATTAGGTAGATGACCTAAGTCATTAAACGAGGGTAATTTATTTACTCTCTCTCTCTCTCTCTCTCTCTCTCTCTCTCTCTCTCTCTCTCTCTCTCTCTCTCTCTGCAGTTTGTATCCTCAGGGTCTATTTTGGGCTCCCCTCATACAGCTCAGCGATGCCGGCGCTTTGGTTGTTCCAGACAATTCAGCACCAGACATAACTCATCGACCAGTTGACACAACCACCGCAGACAAAACCTGTGCAAAGAACAATGATCACCGTCCTCGACCAGCACGTAAACCGGATCCATTGATCCAGCTGTTCATCTGTGCTATAATAAATGGACTTTCGTGAACGTGCCCCAAAACCCGGTTCTCGCTGCATACTCGTCGTCTCATTCGAGTCTCCGAAACTATTGGTTTGTACAAACAGCAAAGGTGCGCGTTTCCTACTTGTCCTGTCCTGTGGGACACGCATACCTTGAGGATGCCGACATTCACCGCAACGAGCGGTACCGAGCTACACTCCACCTGCAGGGGACCCGCAAGAAAGTCCATCCAACGACTTAGACAGTAACTGGATAACCTCAGGCAGTCAGCAGTTCTAAGTGTGTTAGTCACTGTCCTATCAGCCGCACTCACTCACCTCATAACAAGCCAACACTGTCATACGTCTTTAAACTTTATACCCTTCTCGCGATCTAAAACCATACTGAAGTCGGATCCAATCCTCCAAGTCAGCCCAACACTGTCACAAATGCAACATGGCAAATCCCACGCCGGGCCAGAAAGGCTACGCTTCCCAATCAAGCCACGGGAAAATTAATAAGGCTGGAGTCCGACCCAGCCGATCCTTTTCTAGCGGTAAGGATAGAGATGGACCGGCTGATAAGAAGACGACGACTTGGGTTCGATTCCGCTTCGGCTCTCCTCTCTCGTCAAAGGTTGTGGCCTGTGGACACTGTCTTGCGACTCTGTCCCCCGTAGTCAATGAAACTTCAAAATGGCTCTCATCGCTGCCTCACTGCATGCAGTGAGTCATTCTGGTGGCGATAGTGTGGCGTTAGGTAGACTTCCCTCTCCCCCAACCTCTGGGATCTCGGTCCCCGCCAGTACATCTTCGTAGTCAACTCGGTGTTAAACACGTTTAACCGAAGCTGATCCATCAGCCGCCCAAAGGTCTGGTGACGCTCCCTAGAGAAGGGAGTGGGAAACCTTGGCCACTCGTGGCAGACCGCAGAAACCACGAAGGTAGACTGGCGATTCTGGTGGAGACAAAAAAACATCCTTGCGGAATCCCCACGTGCCACCTCGGGCACGTTCCAAGTGTACAAGTCCACCTCAGGCAATCAGCAGCTCTAAATGTGTAAGCCTGCATTACAGGTCCGTCAGTTGTTGACACAACCACTGGTTTTAATGTTGTTGTTGTTGGTGGTGGTGGTGGTCGTGATGATGGTGTTGTGTTGCGTGCGTGCGTGCGTGCGTGCGTGCGTGCGTGCGTGCGTGCGTGCGTGCGTGCGTGCGTGAGTGAGTGAGTGAGTGAGTGAGTGAGTGAGTGAGTGAGTGAGTGAGTGAGTGAGTGTGTGTGTGTGTGTGTGTGTGTGTGTGTGTGTGTGTGTGTGTGTGTGTGTGTGTGTGTGTGTGTGTGTGTGTGTGTTGTTTTTGTTTATCTTCATCATCAGTCGAGTAGCCAGTCAATCGATGGAGACACAAAAGCGAAAGGACAAGAACTGATTATAGAGCCTTCCGCGTGTATTCAAACTTTCCTACAAACACTCCTTAGATTAAGATGACCCTGTGCAGACGACAGGGCGTTTTTCTCTCTCCCAAATCCAAGGACTAAGAACTTCAAACAAATGCTTAAATTAATCAGTTTAATCACTGCGAGGGTATCCCAGCCGTTCATTCAAGTGTCAATTACTGTCGGGAAATCTGTAGCGTGTTCAAACTTCCTCGTTATACGTGTACAGGTCAATCATTTGTTTTTCTACGCCACAGTCGTTCATTCAACCACTCCAAAGCGTGCATCGGACAAGTCTCTCTACAGATCAATACATCATCAACGCAAACGCACCCAGCCGCGCATCCGTTCCCCTAGGGATTAATTATCCAGTCTGCAAAACAACTGAATCTGCAAAACAACTGATTCAGAATCCCCTTTTCCTAAGTGTCTCGCGACAGAGAGGGGGGGGGGAGGAGCGGGGAGGAAGAGAGAGAGGGAGGGAATATTAATCATATCACTTCAAAGGAACGCGAGTTAGCACACTATTTGCGTCTCGGTCCGGGCACCACCAACACCCTTCTCCAACCCCTTTATCCGCCCTTAATCAACCTTCCCAGTCCTTACTGACCGGACCTTTTTAACGGGTGACCGATTGGGGATCGGGTGATCGATTGGGGAACGGGTGACCGATTGGGGAACGGGTGATCGATTGGGGAACGGGTGACCGATTGGGGAACGGGTGATCGATTGGGGAGCCAGTTCTATGGCCGATACCCATTCATAGTCTAATGCACGTCACAAAACAACCACAGATGTCGATACCCACTCACGTTGTAACGAACGCCACAAAACAACCACAAACGTCGATACCTATTCAAATTGTAACGCACCTCACAAAACAACCACAAACGTCTATAACAATTCACATTGCAACGAACGTCACAAAACAACCACAAACGTCGATACCAATTCAAGTTGTAACGCACGTCACAAAACAACTACAAACGTCGATACCCATTCACACGGTAACGCACGCCACAAAACAACCACATGCGTCCATACCTATCCATAGTGTACGCTGTTCAATGGGACAAAACGAATTAAGTTCGGAGGCCTATTTTGTCACTCATACTATTATTACAGCACAAAACCACCACCAGTCATAATTCATCCATGACAGTGCCGCGTTTTTGAACACACACACACACACACACACACACACACACACACACACACACACACACACACACACACACACACGCACGCACGCACGCACGCCCTCACTCACTATGCTGTCGTTGTTGGTGGTGGGTTTTTTGCTTGTTTTGTTTTGGGTTACCTTTTTGGGGTGGTGGTGGTTGGGGGGTGGGGGGAAGTGCTCAAACAAAATAACAGCCTGATCGATTGCTGATTTTTCTCCCCGGCATATGCTGATCTTAACCGATAAAATACTCGAAATTACCGGTTAACGCGAACTCTGTGACAGCGAAGTATGCAGTCTCTCCCACTCCTACCCACGCTGCTTCTCCTGGAGTTCCACACTTCCTCTGGCCAAGTTTGGTGTCTGACGTCTCCGTAAACTGGGCATAGCACCCAAGACGGTTCAGGGTTCCTTTCCCACCAAGGTCGGTTTTTGCCAGTTCTTGTCACACATGTTTTCATTTACAAGCTTCCTTCTTTTCTTTCTTTCCTTCTTTTACTCACAAAGAGTGAGTGCGCGTGAGTGAGTGAGACTCTCTCTCTCTCTCTCTCTCTCTCTCTCTCTCTCTCTCTCTCTCTCTCTCTCTCTCTCTCTCTGTTGTGTGTGTGTGTGTTCAGACGTATGTCCACTGACTTGTCGGCACGGGTTCGGGGGTAGGTGTCGACGGTTTCCTTCAGCACCTCCATCCCCTTCTCCGTACCTTAGCCAGACCATCTCTTCGGCTGTCGTTTCAATTAAACTTATAAATTCCAACTCAAGATTAGCACAGCCCCGACTCGGGGTTCAGCACAGGAGTAATGCAGAGTGAAGCAGAAGGTTGCTTGCACAGTCATATAAAGTGCTGCTGACTGCCCCGCGCCGGGCCTCACTGGCCGTGTGCGATGATGAAAGGGTAGACATGGCGCCGTGCCGAGAACTGTCGGTTTCACGCGGAAAGCCGAGTTGGGAGACGTCAGACAGACAGACAGACAGACACACGAGCGGAAGGTGGAGGCGGAGGCGGAGACAAGAAGAGAGGACGGATGTGTGTGTGTGTGTGTGTGTGTGTGTGTGTGTGTGTGTGTGTGTCGGGGGAGGGGGGGGGTTGCGTGCGCGTGTGTGCGTGCGTGCGTGCGTGCGTGCGTGCGTGCGTGCGTGCGTGTGTGTGTGTGTGTGTGTGTGTGTGTGTGTGTGTGTGTGTGTGTGTGTGTGGTGTGTGTGTGAGAGAGAGAGAGAGACAGACAGACAGACAGAGACACAGAGAGAGGGAGAGACAGACAGACAGACAAACGGAAAGAAGGGACAGACAAAAGGATGGAACGGACAAAGAGAGAGGTCTGAGAGTGTAAGAGAAGACAAACAGAGGAAGGGGGGGGGGGGGGGGAGCAAGGGCGGGGGAGGGGGTGGGTTGGTGCAGAAAGAGTTAATGATGGAAAAGAGTAAGGAGAGAAGATAGAAAAACACACACACACACACGGTGTGTCCCCGTTGTTGTTGTTGTTATGTTGCCGTTGCTAGGCTGTTGTCATTTGTTTGCTGCTGTTGGATTACACCTCTACAATAACACGAGTACACACACACACACACACACACACACACACACACACACACACACACACACACACACACACACCTCTCTCTCTCTCTCTCTCTCCTTCCCTCTGGCCATGGTGGATAAAAACACGTATATAGGTTTCACGCGCAGACAAACGCCCCCCACTCCCCGCGTCAAGTCACTGATGAAAGGCGACAGACTGGGAGCGAGGTACAAATGAATGTCAGCGAAGACATCAAATCGTCCGATGACATTCTTCTTCCTCCATCTGCATTCACCTGTCATACCCTCGAGGGACGTGACGTGAATCCTTTCCCTAACACTCGCAAACAGCCGCTCCTCCCTATTATTATCTGCGTTTCGACACGCGAATAACCAATCAGAATCTCTGACCCTCTCAGTCTGGTGCTGCTGGACTTCGTTCTGGAGTCTGGAATGCCAATTATTCAGCTATGAAACCTTGAACCTTGAAACCTCTTCTGCGTTCTTCTGTTTACGGAGGTATTACGGTTCGTTTGGTTGCTTGGTTGTCGTTGTTCGTTTGTTTTTCTTGTTTTTGTTTTTGTTTTGGGTTTGTTTTGTTGTTGTTTTGTGTGTGTTCTGTTTTGTTCGTTTGGGTGGTTATTTTGCTGTTGTTGTTGTTTTCGGGAGACGAATTGCATTTTCAATGGAGAAGGTGAAGGATTAACTTCTGAACATTAAGTAAACATGGTGCTTAACGTCCACAGAAACCATAAGGCTTATTAGGGACGGGGAGAAGGGGGGGGGAGGGGCATGGAGGTGGGGGGGGGGGGGGGAGATTATATACCTATCGCTACACTGTCACCACCAGAATGACTCCTGCATTAAGGTGGGCAGCGATGAGAGCCATTTTAATGTTTCATAATTGTGAGGGACAGAGGGACAAAGTCACAAGACAGTATCCACAAACCACAACTGAACACCTTCGGCCAACCTCAACAAGCAAACAGGCGTCGCTGCCGGCTCAAGAAGCCTCCATTTGCGTCCCTCAATTCGGGCGCTTTTCACTCCCTTTTCTTTGTTGATAATAATACACAAGCGCTCTGGGCCTCTTTCTGTCTCAGATACGCTGAAATTAAGTCCCTTCTTATACGTGTGACGTCAATTGGGTGCGTTTAACTCCCTTTTATTTGTTGATAACACAAGCCCTCTGGGCACAGTTCTAATTCCAGTAGCCTGAAATCAAGTCCCTTGTTATACGCGTGACGTCATTTGGGTGCGATTATCCCCCTTTTGTTTGCTGATTCTCGGCAATCGCTCTTGGGCCCTTTCTGCCCCAGGTAGCCTGAACCTTGCCAGTCCACTCAGAGACGCTACACTTGCTGTAGTATCTCTGGTCCACTATCGGACAGGACAGGGGCGTCTCACTAGGCTGAACTCGCGCCGTACTGTCGTGGGCTGTCGAGGGCGGGTGACGATCATCAGCCCCGGCAACGACGACATCCCTTGTTCGCGAGGAGGCGGAGCTCACACACTTCGACAAAACAGATAACTAATCAAAGAGTGGTTTAGACCCCCCCCCCCCCCGCCCCCCCCCCCCCCCCCCCCCCCGGCCAGGCCTACAATGTGTCACTGAGTGGAGGAGGAGGGGGGGGGAACGACACGGCTGATTGGACCCGCAGCCGCCGCAGGGCACCACTGCAGGCGCTGGGTGATGGCCACAAAGACCACAGGCAAGGGAATGTCTCTCAAAGCAATTGTTGATTCAAGCTCAAAATAAAAAGGAGAGAATGGTGGTGGTGGTGGTGGTGGTGGTGGTGGTTCTCTCAAAACCGAAAAGGGGCAGGGGTGTGGGTGGAGGTGGGGCAGGACGGGAAGGGGGGACGGGGGGAAGAGAGAGAGGGGGGGGGGGGGTGTCTATATTCATCTCGTACCACGAGATTCGAAAATATCGAGACGCTGGCACGTTTCCAAAAGTATACATACTAACGCTTTTCACTGTTAAAGAATTTGGGGGTTGCACACAAGCCTCCCAAGCGAAGTCAAGTCGAGGCTTTTACCTTTAACTTTTAGCATTTGGGCTAAGTACCACTATACTTTGCACAGATGTGTGTGTGTGTGTGTGTGTGTGTGTGTGTGTGTGTGTGTGTGTGTGTGTGTGTGTGTGTGTGTATGTATGTGTGTGTTGTTGTTGTTAGGGTTGTTGTTGTTGTTTGTTTTTAGCATGCAAGGACAGCCTGTAAGACTAGGCTTCTGCCTAACATCTTTATCCTTGAGTATTAAAGATCAATCAATCACTCAATCTCCCAGAAGCTTCGCGCTGATATAATCGTCACGGTCGACTGGGCGGTAAAAACTGCATTAACTCTCTATCAGTATCCTCTCTAACGCTGCCTTTCAAACAGTTCCAATGTTGGTCTTATTGACTGATTGACGATGGCCCTCTCTCGTCCTTTCAAGCAAGATCCTCCAGCTCTGCTTCTTTCTAAGCCTCCCTCCTCTCGGTTATCGATGGTGCGATGTCCTTGGCTTTGTGCCCGTGGGTGGTTTTCTGGACACTCTGGTTAAGTACTTGGCAGTCGAAGACCAAAGACTAGGCTCAGAACCCCTCCCCCCCCCACCCCCCCACCCCACACACACACACACACCACCACCACCACCACTCCCCTCCCACTGTCGCGTCCCCTTCCCAATCTCTTTTATCATCAGCAGTCGTTTGCTTCACAGCTATAACGGGACAAATCAAACAAAGTGAAACAAACCCCAACAAAATTATATTTCATATCATACTACATCAGATTAAGTTAAATCCAGTCATGTTTCTGATCATAAAATAATCTGCTGCGTTATAAAATAGCATGTGCAACACGTCACAACAAGCGTAGAACATGCACTACGTAATTTAAAATAATAATAATAATTAAACAACAAAAAACGGTCCAGTCTCTGAACATACAAAAACACACATGAAAACGAAACAGTCAAAGAAATCAATGATTTCGTTTTCATATAGTCAGTGAGGTCTGCATGCAAACCACTCAGAAAGCTAATGCCGAGCAAATTCACACTTGCAAAAAGGGAAGGGTGGGAGGAGACACACACACACACACACACACACACACACACACACACACACACACACACACACACACACACACACACACACACACACACACACACACACACACACGACTAGTTTGTCAATACAAGAGGTAAACTCCATTACTGAGACTCCGACTGATGAAGTCTGGGAGCCTGAGGCGAATTCGCAGTGGCCGCCAAACTTTTATCCTACGATTTTCCAAATTGTGACCCGATTCAGTTCACCCCCCTTCTTGTCCAAATTCATCTCACTGGTGTCCCAGTTCATCCGCTGGGTGTCCCAGTCATCCCTCTGGCGTCCCAATCTATCCCCAGTTCATCCCTTTGGTGTCCCAATGCACCCCTATGTGTCCCATCTATCCCCAATTCACCCCTTCAGTTTCCGAGCCCATCCCCAATGCACCCCTTTAATTTTGTGTCCCAATCTATTCACTTCCAAAAACAAATACATTCCCTTATTGTCCCCAATTCCCTGGATGCCCGGCCAGATTAATCGCCTTGGCATTTGTTTTAATTTCTCTGATGAGAGAATAAAGTAATCTTGAATCTTGAATTCCAAACCATTAGGTCGGTGGTCCGGTTTATTTCCTTGTGTCCCAGTTCATCCATATGGACGATTTCGTCCCGTTGGTGTCCCAGTAATCCCCTTGGTGTCCTAATCCTTCCCCAGTTCATCCTCTGTGTCCCAGTACATCCCACTAGAGTCCCAATTTATGCCCTTGGTGTCCTAATCCTTCCCCAGTTCATCCTTCTGGTGTCCCATATATCCTAGGTGTCCCATTTCATCCCCTTGGTGTCCCAATGAATCCTCTTCGTGTCCCATTCCTTCCCCAGTTTATCACTCTGGTGCCCAAATACATCTCTTTGGTGTCCCAGTTCATCTCTTTGGTGCCCCAAGTCATCTACATGGAAGCCGTCGTTCCCTGGGTGACCCAGTTAACCTCCATGGTATCCCGACTCATCCCCTGGGTGTAGCAGTTCATTCCCTCGGCGCCCCAATATATCCCCTCAGGGCCCAATTTGATTCCCGTTTTCGCACATTTTCAGAAGTGTGGTAATGAACAGACAGGGTAAATATTTTCCCCTCCTCGGCTGTCCGTGAATGCTTGTGGCCACTCGCGCTTGATTAGAGAAGCCGGGGACAGACCGAGCAAGCACGACCCACCCAGATCCACTTCCAGACAGTCAGACGGGGAAGCAACTCCGCCGATCGTTGCGGGGAGGAAGGAAGCCCCTCCCTCAAATGCGCACCGCCGACTAAAATGTGAAAGCTTTCCGTCAGATAAGCCTCTAATCCCAGCTGCGATAGTAAATGAATGCTGGGATTTCTCCTCAGGCCGATAAAAAGTATATTTAACCAGTAAATATACAGATAGACAGATAAATAAATATGTCTAGCGCCGGGGTATGAGCCGGCGCAAAATATTAACTTCCCTTGCTGGAAATTACGAAGATGGGGGTGGGGACCCCCGCCCCCCCCCCCCCCCCAACACACACACACACACACTCCGTCCGTGAAAAGGAGTCTTTCGGATAGACGGATGGAGGAATCCAAATTTCAGCACACACAGAGGGAATGAAAGAGAGAGGGGGGGGGGAAGACATTTGAGAGAAACGAGGGGGGGGGGGGGGGGGTAGAATGGAAGAGAAGATAGACAGAGCGATGAGGGGAGGTGGAAGCAGAAAGAAAATAGAAACTATCGTATCCTTGGTACTGGGATTAGACAGAGAGCTCAGTGAGCGTCTGATCTGAGAGAGAGAGAGAGAGAGAGGATGAAGAGAGAGAGAGAGAGAGAGAGAGAGAGAGAGAGAGAGAGAGAGAGAGAGGACAGAGACAGAGACAGAGAGATGCGTCTGTGGCCACCGAACACAGAGATGAAGCACGCAAGAAGCACACAGATGCGACAGAACGCTGTCTGACAATCAAGCTAAAAGCTGTTTACAAACCTTTCACTGCAAAACGGCACAAGGACAGTGTGTAATTCGCTCATGTATCACCATTAGGAACTCGGCTAACAGAGGTGCTGGACACGTGACACTCCCACGCCCCCTTTACTCTGCAGCCTCAACAGTCTATCCAAATCAACAACAAACTGACCTCGCTCAAATCCAGTGCTGGTACTCACTGCGACTCCTTCTCCACGCCGTGTAAACATCCTGTACAACGGCAATACGACTGGTCGTAAGCAAAAGTTACATTAGCACGGTCATTAGCAACACAGCGCGTATAACAGGACGAGAGCGGAGACGACTACGGTATAGCTGGTCATTACCAAAGACTATCCCCTGTAGATGGAACAGCCTTTGTCAGCAGCAACACATCGTGCATAACGGAAGACGAGAAAAGAAAACGGACGGCACTTTTTATTTTTGCTGTTGATGTTTTTTGTTGTTGTTCGTTTTGTTTTCTATTCTATTCTGCTGTTGTTGTACGGGGGGGGGGGGTTGCAGCTTTTTACTGTTGCTGCAGTCACCCGGAGCTGGCTGAGTGCCCCTAATCAGGGCCTTTGTCACTTAACACTGAATGAAACTATGCCAGCCCTATGCCCCCCCCCCTCCCCGCCCCACTCTCTCTCTCTCTCTCACCCCAAACTGATATGATCGTCGCAACTGAAAGGGTGTTAAATATAGATAATATACCCCCTCCCTCTCTCTCTCCTCTGCCCCCCCCCCCCCCCCCCCCAATTTATATGACCTTAGCATTAAATGCCAAATTATGAAAGGGCGTTAATTATTGATAATCTCTCTCTCTCTCTCTCTCTCTCTCTCTCTCTCTCTCTCTCTCTCTCTCTCCTCTCTCTCTCTCTCTTTCACACACACACACACACACACACACACACACACACACACACACCTTAAGCCAAAGACAATACACTACCAAAGCCTCTCTCTCTCCCTCCCCCTCCCCTCCCTCCTTCTCTCTCTCTCCCCCCCCCCCCTCTCTCTCTCTCTCTCTCTCTCTCTCTCTCTCCCCTTCCCTCCTTCTCTCCTTCTCCCCCTCTCTCTCTGTTCTACATTCTCGATGTACTCTTAATTAGTTTCCTCTAGAGGCACGTAAACAACATTCGTCCAACAGCGCTTTTGTTGTCTCCGCCACAACCTTAATGCCCCCAAGAGTTTTACTAGCTGAGAGTTAACAAGCAGTACAGAGTGCTTTGCTCTTTGTGTCGCCTACCGAGCTTCGACAGGGCCTGTCTAACGAGATGCTTACACAGAGGCGAGAAGTTAACAAGATCATTCGCTGCTCTTGCACAATATCATCTGGGACGCTGAAAGTCATGAAAAGCTTCGTCCAACTCTAATGCCGTGACAATAATGTCCAAGCGTAACTAGAGAGCGGAAATAATCATTCTGAAGAAGAAGAGGGAAATCCATGTCGCAGCCTTGTTTTCCTCTAATATTACAATTTGTTTGACTAGTTCCAGCCATATGCTTCAAAACAAAACAACAAACTGAATCGGAAGCCAGCACGACCGGGACATGAGCATGAGCCGACATCTCTCTCTCTCTCTCTCTCTCTCTCTCTCTCTCTCTCTCTCTCTCTCTCTCTCTCCCCCTCTCTCTCTCTGTGCATGAGCGTGTGTGTGTGTGTGTGTGTGTGTGTGTGTGTGTGTGTGTGTGTGTGTGTGTGTGTGTGTGTGTGTGTGTGTGTGTGTGTGTGTCTGTCTGTCTGTCTATGTGTGTGTGTCTGTCCGTGAGTCAGCCTGTCTGTTTGCCTGTCTGCCTGTCTGTGTAAATTTACTTTTGTCTTTTTATTAACCGATGCCAGGTCAACGAGTCACGCCACATTCACACAATTTATGGCAACATTCATTTCTCCCTCTTCATAAATGCCAGCGCTATTTCTGGCACTGCTAGCCCATTAAAGCGTCTTAAACCGAGAACAATCACAGACCTAAACTCTATTTTAGGTCTATGTTGAAGAAAGGCGGCCCAAGATAGCAGCAAATAAGCCCACAGGAAGCAAACCAGCGCTGCATAATATCTCGTTTCAGTTCCAGTTCTTTCACTTCATCCGTAGGTGTTGCAGGGCCAGTTTACTTTCACGTTTGTTGTTTCCACTCGCCAAGATAATACACGCACGTTCGTAACCCAGCAAGATAAAAAAAAAACTAAAAAAAACTGCACGTTTTGACTCAAGAATGTATACATACACATTTATACAAAGCATTTGTCTGTCTGGTGTATAAATGCATGTGTTGTTGAAGCGGTTACCGCAACAGGCTGCGTACTGTGCGCTGAATTCAGGAGTATTTGATGCTTTGTCGGTCGTATTATTATAGTATTATATACACTGTTATCCTGTTAATGTTACTGTGAACGCGTGTATGATCACGAATGCTCTCAACGCCACGCCTCATTCCACGTGCATGTATATTGTACTTGACGCGTGGCGGTAAAGATATATTGATTGATTACTGGACACTAGTTTTACACAGTATGAAAAAGTCGATAATCTTGTTTTCACCACCACGACGGCACTCCATTTCTCATACCCGCACGCAGCTGCGCGCTCATCAGTTATTGATGCCACCATTATCAGGTGGTGGGCAGCTGTCCCCATAAAAGCGTCCCGTTTCTGCAACTATAGCGTTACTGCGAACTAACTATCGCATATTTGGTACTGGGATTACACAGTGAGCTCAGTGAGCGTCCGATCTGATATATATATATATATAGAGAGAGAGAGAGGGGGGGGGGGGACAGAGACAGAGAGACAGAGACAAAGCAACAAGAGACAGACAGAGACAGAGAGAGAGCCAGAGAGAGAGCCAGAATGAGAGAGAGAGAGAGAGAGAGAGAGAGAGAGCCAAATGGAGGGAGAGAGACAGACAGACAGACAGAGACAGACACGGACATACACAGACAGAGACAGACTGAGTCATTCCATATTTATTCACCCGCACCACAGCTAATATTTTTTATATCCCCGCCCAGTCCTTGACGAAGTCCCCAGTGGCGGCAAAAATTCGGACAGTTGTTCCCCCTTTCTCATCTCATCTTCATCAATGTCATAAAAGTGTTGCTTTGTTGTTGCTGTTTTTTGTTGTTGTTGTTGTTGTTTTTACTCCACAGGAGACTTTATATGCAACAATCTAGCTTCCTCTAAAGTTTTAAAATTTAGTACAGGATTACTCTGAAGCATTTCTCACTCTGTGGACGGTTTTCTTTGAGTTGTTCGGTTTTTTGTTTGTTTGTTGTTGTTTCTTAATATTTTGAGTTTTGTTGTATGTATGCATAGCACTTGTTCACTGTACTGATTCTTACGATCGTTTCTTTCTATAGTTTGCATTGTGACAATGTACAGCACCGTGACCTCGCAATTTTTTCATGCAATAAGAGTTCTTCTTCTTCTTATATTGATGCGTTTAAACTGATCGAATATTACATTATCAAATTAAAAAAAAAAAAAAAAAAAAAAAAAAGGCGGAATTTTATGAATGAGTGCACAATATGTGAACAGACAAACGCCCAACAACGATGTTCTTGTCGAAAAAAAAAAAAAAGTAAACAGGAAAAAAGGTCTTTCATGTGCCATCTCCTGTAAGCGATTCAAAACTCTATTCCCATTCTTGAAGAGGCACTTACTCAATCTTGGTGCATGAACTTTTGTAAAAACAACAACATATAATATACAAAATTAATCCAGAAATATGTCACTTCGAACTTTATGTGAACCTGAAGCAAGACCAAACACCTGCCGCCGGTATTGTAGATGGAACCAGTTCACAAAAGATTGCGGAGCCGAATCCCAACCCTGAGCAGCATAAAAACAGAGCTACAACGGGTGTTGAAAACGTGCCCTTCGAGTAACCGCGCAGTTACAAACAATAACTAGTCTTATAAGTGCAACAGTAGAAACGACGAAAATCACAAAACCCCTCCGGGTTATGAAATTTGATGTCCTTTATTCAAAATGAAGGGGGAGGGGACGGGGGGGGGCAAGAGGCAAAAACTGTGCACGCCGAAGACCCTGACAAAAAGCGGGTGGCGAACGAGCTGATTACTGGACACTAACGTCTTGTCAGCGAGCACATGGTCACCCCAGGACAACCAAAACCCGTCATAAGCAAAATAATCCTTGTACATTTCAAAACCCTTCTCATACGTGAACCTTTCCTGAAGTCAAATCTAAAAAATCAACCCATCAGTAGGCCACACAAAAATACAAAACACCTAAAAATATCAAGCCGTTAAAGCGGATATTCTTGATCCCCAAAGGACAGCTGTCTGCTTTACTGATTGATGAGTTTGTTCGTTCCTAATGACTAGAAAGGGGAAAAAAACCAGACTGCTCCCCAACAGGCAAACCAAAATAGAGTCACAGTTCCCCTGCACATTCGCAATAAAAATTATAATTTTAAAACAGAAAAAAAAAGAAATAAAGATATTTAAAGAAACAGGGAAGAAGAAGAAGACTTGAACGATGATGGATGAGGGAAAGGAACTTTTCCAGTGAGTATCTTGAGAATCAATACATGCCAGCGATAAAAAGAGAGCCTCCTCTCACGTCAGCTGGAGCAGACTTGATACCCCCTCTCCCTGACCCTCTCCGCTTTCCAAGTTCCGTGTGAAGATGCGCGTGACGGGGGGGTGAGAGTGGGGGAGGAGGTAACAAAATTCGAGATCCTTTTCTTCCCTGTACTTTGAGGATTGCGTCTACTGTGGGCTGTGGACAATGCTCTTTTTGAAAAGAAGCACGAGGAAACGAATGTTTAACTGGTCTTTAAAAAATAAAAAATACAGGAGGGGGGGGGGGGGGGGGGGGGGGGCAAGAGGCAAAAACTGTGCACGCCGAAGACCCTGACAAAAAGAGGGTGGCGAACGAGCTAGTTACTGGACACTAACGTCTTGTCAGCCGCACATGGTCACCCCAGGACAACCAAACCCCGTCATAAGCAAAATAATTCTGTACATTTCAAAACTCTTCTCATACGTAAACCTTTTCTGAAGTCAAATCTAGAAAATCAACCCATACACAAAACTAAAATACACATCTATATATATACACAAACAAAACATCAAAGACATTTTTGTTTTGCTTTGCTTTTGCTTTTGCTTTGTTTTGCCAACGAGCCAGTGAAACTGGGCCCTATAACGTAGCTGAAGGGTGGAGGTGGACAGACGTAATTATATTCCACAATAGGCTATATGTGTGAATATTTCATGACGCGTTTGTGCTGCAGCAGCAGCAGCAGCAGCAGCAGACTACGAAGGCCAATCATATGCATCTATTGCTACCGTGCACGGGCTACTTTACACCATGCTTACAGCATCGGTTGGCCAGCTCGCTAGGGGCAAAGCCGAGCCTGTCAACCGACAAACTCGCCTTCATCAGATTAACTCTTACACGACAGGTAGGCGCGCGACCGTCGTAACGAAGGGAGCGGGCGTAAACACCTGCAAAGCACGTGGTCCAGGCAGCAGCGGTGATCTAAATAATACAATTGATTTTCCTGTCCAACCTAGCACAGCAGAGAGGAGCGCTGACAGGAGATGAGGGAGGGGGGAGGGGAAGGGAGGACAGAAGGAGGCATTGTGAGAAGAGTGAGTTGGGTGCCGGGGGGGTGCGGGTGGGGGGGGGGTTCAAAGGAGGAGGTGGAGAAAGTGTGAACGGAGGGAGTTGGGAATGGAGGAGGGGGTGCTGGGTGCTGGTGGGGAAGGGGGAATGGGAAGGGGGCGGGGGGTGTCAAAGGCGCGGGAGGAACCAGTGAGGCTATGCGCTGTCACAACCAGACGCACCCCCCAGCCGCCCACCCTCACCCCCCAACCCCTGTTGACACTGTCTCATTTCTTGCATGCAAGCACGGGGAGGGAATATTATTTCATCGAGGCCGTCAGTGAGATCGATAGCAGCAACTCCTTCTCCTTCTTTCTTTTTATCTCCTGCTGATGGAGGCCTGCTGATCAAGCGGAGGTCAATAAAGAATAAAAAAATAAAAAAACGGTAACATTAAACAGGGGTCAGTCCCTCATCAACCACTCCTTCTTCATCTTCAGAGTCTGTAGTGACGAGGCACCGTTGTCCTCAAACGCAGCGTCAACTGCGCAAAGACCTAACCAACAGCAGACCTCAATAAGTCCCCCCCCCCCCCCCCCCCCCCCCCCCCCCCCCGGGGGGTATCAAGAAAAGACTACTCTAAATCGATCCCGGCAGCTTGCCTCCAACAGTTACTGTGTTCGGGAGGCCATCTGCAGGACGTGTGTTGTGAAATAGTTTTTCCATGAAGGGTACAGATAACTGTCATTTGCCTTGGCTCTTCCCGTTTTCTGCCCGACAGCAGAGCAGAGAAACTGCAACTAACTGGGCTCATCACCCCACCATTACAACTCGCCATCGACAGAAAGAAAAAACCCAAACCCGTCGTGGAAAGCCAGAAGGGCCCTTGCTTTGTGGCAAAGAACGATAGTGTCATGAAACGCAAAAAGGACCCTCCCCACCCATGTAAGTGTGTGTGTGTGTGTGTGTGTGTGTGTGTGTGTGTGTGTGTGTGTGTGTGTGTGTGTGTGTGTGTGTGTGTGTGTGTGTGTGTGTGTGTGGCTTGGGGAGAGGAGGGTGCGTATGTGTGTCGCTCCTACATACGTCTGTGTGTATGGAGGGCGCGTGCGCATCTCTCTCTCCCTCTGTGTGTGTGTGTGTGTGTGTGTGTGTGTGTGTGTGTGTGTGTGTGTGTGTGTGTGTGTGTGTGTGTGTGTGTGTGTGTGTGTGTGTGTGTGTGTGTGTGTGTGTGAGATGAGAGAGAGAGAGAGAGAGAGAGAGAGAGAGAGAGAGAGACTTTCTATCACAATACAATCATCGTCGCTCATTTTTCGGTACTGAGTGCGTTCATAATCAGAATACGAGCTCCGCAAAATGCTTCCTCACATAGGTAAAACCTAACAAATGTCCAGCACGTCCAGACACATTACGATCATCCGCTGATTATGAGCTATTCAAACGCCGGTTAAAAGAGCTGTTTCTTCCACCGGCTGTTCCTGGACGCAGCAAAAAACTGAGGTAGATGGAGAGCTCAGGCAACCGAACGGTAATCGTTCAATACTCACCACCACTCCGGAAGAGCATGCTGGAAGAGAGAAGGGGGGCGAGGGGGTCGGGCGAGGCGGGGGGGAGTGGGGGGTGGGGGGGGATGGAGGGGGGGGGGGGGCACCTTGTTGGATAAAGGCTAGAACACAAAAGAATGGGGCCATATTTTTTACCCGAAATTGTCAACGCAAAAATTCCAATGCCATAAAAATCGATGACTCTCTGAACGTGCGTGCATGCACGCGCTTGCATGTGCGGAATGAGGGGGAGAGTGTATGTATGTCGTTCCTGCAGGTGACTGTGTGCGTGAAGGGCGCGTCGTAATATGTGCGCGTGCGTGCGTGTGTGTGTGTGCGCGCGCGCGCGCGCCTGTGTGCGTGCGTGTGTGCATGTCTGCTTGGGTGCGCGTGTGTGTACGTGTGTGTGTCCGTCTGTGTCTTTCGTCTGTGTGCGCGCGCCAGCATCCTCACGAGGACAGACGGTTGCAGAAGAGTAGAGTGCACAGAGCAATGACTTGGGGGTTGGGGGGGGGGGGTAGAGAGAGACAGAGAGAGAGAAAGGGGGGGGGGGGGGCAACCAAAATGCAGGCGCCAACCGCTTCCCCTAGCAGACTCAGTGAAGTCTTGTCAGGCCACCAAGCTGACAATACGGATGCTAAACCCCAGACTTTACCATCCCATTGATTCCAGCCTGCCAAGCCCTTTGAGACAGGGCTATGCAATATGTTTTTCGCCTCCTCCTTTTGCTGCAGCTAAACCCAATTCCCCAAATGCTGTCCGCTCTCGGCGAGACAGTGGACAAGAAAGACAGGGGTGTGTGAGTGGGGTGGGGCGGGGCGGGGGGGGGTGTAGGGGTGGCGAGAGCGAGAGATACAGGAAGAGAGGGAGAGACAGAGACATGGGCGGAGGGAGAGAGAGGCAGACAGTTGTGTGTGTGTGTGTTTGTGTGTGCGTGTGCTTGTGCGTACGTGCCTGTGTGCATGCATGAGTTCGTGTGCTGGGTCAAATGAGACTAGTTTGGCACACACAGTGCTTGTACCTAATATGCTCTTAGCATCTGAGGACATTAAACAAAAAGAACGAACGAACACACGGTAAAGCAGACGGAAGGACTGAGAGTAAGCCATAGGCAGCACGCACGCACGCACGCACGCCCCCCCCCCCCCCCCCTTACAAGCCCATTTGCCGACTTCTACATACACCGACATGTCCGCGAGTTCCATAGCAGCAGCTCCACTATGGCAGGTCTCTATTTCTGGTATTCGTGGGACATCTCATGAATCATTCATGGCTTCTATGACAGGAAAGTGTCGGCTCCGTCAGGAACATTTCTGGTGCACTGAGAGCACCCAGTCTCGATACATGGCGCTTCTGGGAGCAATGGGTTTTACTTGGGAAGGGCACTGTTACTATTACGCAAGGAGAGCAAGCACAACGATGGAAGATGAAGATTTACTTAAAAAATGCTTAGTTGTGTGTGTGTGTGTGTGTGTGTGTGTGTGTGTGTGTGTGTGTGTGTGTGTGTGTGTTGTCTGTGTGTGTGTGTCTGTGTGTGTTGTTTGTCTGTTAGACATCGGAATGGCAGAATGCCTTGCATTTGGCGAAGCATGCAATGCCAACTTCTGACTGGCTCCAGGCTTTAAAGAGATCGAGAGGAGCTCAGAGCTCTGGAGCTGTTAGAAAGTCGAGGTGGCCGTCCTCGGCTCCCCGTCCCTAATATTCCCTATGGTCTCTGTGGACGTAATAGATCCAAACACAAAAAGGTTCAATAGAATGCTTATTTATTATGACACGGACACACAATATGTAAATTTTCGAGGAAATCCCCTTTGTCAAGCCACAAAACGACACTTAAACAAGAGATAAACGGTCAAAAACGATGAAAAATGAGAAACTTTTTTTGTTTTGATTGAGCTGTTGTCGCTTGTTCAGTGCTTGGAAGATTGTAGGCATGACTGTTTCAGATTTTTCTTTTTTCTTCTGTGGACGTAAAGCAACACTGGCCTTGAACTCAGATATAATATAGTTCTGAATTCCCAGCAGAGGTGACCTTATTTTTTGCGTCCGCGTTACCCCACCGCTGGCGGCCGCGTGCCCCGTCAGAGATACTGCAGTGGCTACCAACATCCTAATCACGGTCCCAGTTTACAACACCTGCGTCTCTGGCCCCGCACGCAGACGGCCAAAACGCCCAGAAAGGGGAGCTGGCCGGACGTAATAGATCCAAACACAAAAAGGTTCAAAAGAATGCTTATTTATTATGACACGGACACACAATATGTAAATTTTCGGGGAAATCCCCTTTGTCAAGCCACAAAACGACACTTAAACAACAGATAAACGGTCAAAAACGATGAAAAATGAGAAACGCTTTTTGTTGTTGTTGTTGTTGAGCTGTTGTCGCTTGTTCGGTGCTTGGAAGATTGTTGGCATGACTGTTACAGGTTTTTTGTTTGTTTGTTTGTTGATTTTTTTCTTGTTCTTTTCTGCGGACGTAAAGCAACACTGATGGTGGTGAAGTGTTGCTTAATGTCCTCAGATGTCAGTTGACATATTAGGGACAAGTTGTGACCAATGCCGAAGCACGGTTCAATAATTCTTTACGTCCACAGAAACCAGAAGGCTCGTTAGGACGGCCAGCTCAGGACGGCCACCTCGACTCTCACACAGCTCCTGAACTATGAAGCAACACTGAACTTGAACTCAGATATATATAGTTCTGAATTCCCAGCAGAGGTGACCTTCTTTTTTGCGTCCGCGTTACCCCACCGCCGGGTATCAAAGATACTGCAGTGGCTACCAACATCCTAACCACGGTCCCAGTTTACAACACCTGCGTCTCTGGCCCCGCACGCAGACGGCCAAAACGCCCAGAAAGTGCAGCTGGCCGGGTCTCCCTTTGCAACTAAAGCACTGCAGGGACTGGGACCGGGACCGAATCTCCTTGCGGAATAACGTTTGCTTTGTGGGTTCTTGGACTGGAGAAAAGTCAGCGATTAGTTAGTTGTTGTTGTTTTTTAATCCGAAACAGAACGACTGCTAGCGTCCTAAAACAAGATCCAAACACAAAAAGGTTTAAACGAACGCTTATTTATTTTAACACAATTTTAGCATACTGTGTGTCCGTGTTAAAATAAATAAGCGTTCGTTTGAACCTTTTTGTGTTTGGATCTTATTAGTTAGTTAGTTCTTGGTTGTTAACGTCCCGCCGATTGCACAGCAGCGGCTCAGGTCGAAATTCTACTACACCAGTTCGAAAAGCAAGTCACCAAATAATGATCACAAACTTAACTTGAGTGGCTCACAGTTTTTCGACACAGCACAGCCAACACTAAAGGTAACCCATTAAAAACCGCCAACAACTAAAAATTCAAAACAATGCCTATACACATACATGCGCATACACTTACTTACAAACTGACAGTAGTATTATATATCTACAGTAGTATTCCCAAACGACGCTCTCTGTGCTTATTTACTCAAGATGAGAAACTATAAAATCACCGTTATATATCATTTCAAAAACTGGGTCAGAAAGAGTAAACAATTGGTCGGGCACGCCTACCTCTTTAGATCCTCCGTGTGTTTTCCACCACCTTTTAAATACACGTCACTGCAGGACTTGCAACGTTCTGACAGAGTAAGTAACTAAGTAAGTAACTTGGTGTTTTACGCCCAGTACGCCCAGTACGGTTATATCAGAGCGAGCTCGGACAGAGCCCAGTCCTTGACAGGAAAAAAGAAGAAGAAGAAAGTGTCACTCAGACTGGTTGTGACTGTTCTGCCCCGTTTGGGCAAAAAAGACGGCAAGCCTTCTCTCTCTCTCTCTCTCTCTCTCTCTCTCTCTCTCTCTCTCTCTCTCTCTCTCTGTTTCTGTTTTCATCATTTTCATCACGCGTCTTACGTCAACAAACTGGGTCTGTAGCTTCTGATTTTATTTTTAAAGCTGCACAACAGAAATCTCCTAACTACCCCCCCCCCACACACACACACACACACACACAAAAAGGGGGTGGGGGTGGAGGGTGTATTGTTGTGCTTTGGGCCCGGGGGTTGAATCAAACACGCAAAGCATCAACAGACAAAAGAAGAAAATTCCACTATCTCCAAGCTCCATATCTAAACCGACTATCGACTGCCGTCTGTCGACCGAAATAAAGAAAACAAATTGGCACGCAAACAGATCCAGTCTCACTCACTCTTATTCCCATCAAAGTGCTCGTTCCCGGCCTCTCCCCCCGTTCCCGGCCTCCCCCCAACAACATCTGGTTGACTTTTCACAACAGCAGCAAAAAAGGACTCGTATTCTTTTTACAAAACAAAACAAAACCAAAACTGGCTATTTTTGTTTTCACGTGCAGCTTTTGCGTGCCTACCAAGCTATATACGGAAGCAGAACTTAATTCAGGACCGTAGCTCTTGTGTCCATGAATCCGGTTGCACAACAACGCTACTTCCGGGTTAAACCGGCGATAAGCCATGCAGCTAAATGTGGCGTACGTAAGGCAGAGGCAGCACTCTGGCCACCAGCACGCACTGACTACTCTCGCCACGGACGTACATAATGTACGTACATGTACAAGCCTCTTGCCACGAGACAGGTAGCGACAGGTATATCATCTCCCTCTCCTCCCCCCTCCCCCCCCATCTCCCCGTCCCTAATAAGCCGTACGGTTTCTGTGGACGTTAAGCACCATGTTTACTTTCACGAGACACGCTTTAGTTTAGCAGTGTGCTGGGAGAAGGACGGAAGCGTGCCACAGAGTGCTCACGCCAGCCAACGCTTCACCGCAACGCAGAAACAACGGCTTTGATAGACCACTGCACTCAACCCTTTCTGCACCTGAAATTAAAAAAGCGAGCGTTCTGTAATAGTAACAAACTGGTAGTGTGGACGTGTGATGATGATGATGATGTAGAGCTTCATCTCCTCGGATGTCGGTTGACATATTAGGGACAAACTGTGACCAATGCCGAAGCACTGTTCAATGTTGCTTTACGTCCACAGAAACCGTAAGGCTCATTAGGACGGAAAGCCCAGGACGGCCACCTCGACTTCCACACAGCTCCTGAACTCTGTGTGGACGTGTCCATACTGGCTGCAATATATGCAAGATGGAGGGAGGAGGGGGGCGGGGGGGTGGGGGGGGGGGGGGCAAGTGTGCAGAAGCAGGAGCAGAAGGAAACCTGGATGCACCTTTCACTTGCTAGTTCCACGAAAGCAGTGACATCTTGGTTACGGTTTCCGTCCTCACGCCACGCGGGCCCCTACCTCGCTGCCAGTGCCACTTGCTAGACAAGAAAAGCTCGTCGCAAGTCCAGAAGCTGAAGTCTAAACTTGCTGGAAGGTAGCGAAAAATATACATGCACACAGATAATTAGACTGCTGCTGGTGTGTTGCTTAATGTCCTCGGATGTCGGTTGACATATTAGGGACAAGCTGAGACCAATGCGTGAGCATGGTTCAATATTGCTTCACGTCCACGGAAACCATAAGGCTCGTAAGGACGGAAAGCCCAGGACGGCCAGCTCGACTTTCACACAGCTCCTGAACTCTGATATAATTATATACAACATACACACAGATAAGTATGTACAATCCCTTTAACCAAAGTCTTTGTTTAGGCGCTTCAAAGCAATCAGTTTAGCAGATTAACCGACCTTGGAAGTGAATCATGCAACCGGCTCAGCCCTCCCATATGGGCTCGAATTACCCCCCCCCCCCCCCCCCCACCCCTCCCCACCAACACACAGAACGTGTGGTCTACCGAACCGACCATGAAATGCTCGTTACTGTCTTCGGTCCTTTTGCATGGAATGGCCTTCCCCTTCCTCTCCCACAGAAACCTTCTCTGGACTCATTCAAGTCAAACCTCAAATGATTTCTTTTCCCAAAACTGTAGCCATGTTTTCCGTTCCGTGCTGCTGTCTTCATCCGTCTAAAGTCTCTGTTTGCTGCCCGTTTTAAGTTGTGTGTAAATGAAGCTTTGTATTTGTCAGTATGCTCGTGTGTGCGGGTGCCTGTGAGAGTGTGTATTTGTGTGCGTGTACGCGCTTAGAAGAGCCTCTACGGACAAGATTCTGCGCTTGATAAATACTTTTATTATTATTATTATTATTAACGTTCCCCACTGGAACACCTGACGACACACACGGAACACTGAAGCAATCCTGTCCCCGAAGCATGACAGTCCCCAAGAACAAGTCGCCGAATGAGGCCACTGTTGATCCTTCAGGCTGCTGTCCAATTAAGTCGGAACCAGACCCAGTGGCAGCCTGCATTCATTACCCTAATCCCCAGAGCATACAGAACGGAGATTGGATTAATCCTGTACAAGCATGCAGCACCTGACCGCCATACCTCTTGAACTCTGGTCCCTGGCGGAAAGCCGTCCACAAAATAAGGCAATAAATAAGGCAAGAGGACGCGATCGGTGTTCTTCACGACTCTGCTACGTGTAGGCTGAAAGTTTAAATTCAGGAGATAAATTGTAAAAATAACAAATAAATGAAATAACTGTGTAACTGCTTCTCTCTCTCTCTCTCTCTCTCTCTCTCTCTCTCTCTCTCTCTCTCTCTCTCTCTCTCTCTCACACACACACACACACACACACACACACACACACACACACACACACACACACACACACAGTCTCTCGTTTCGGCGAAGGCTGGATTTAAAAAAAGCATACCTGCTTGTCTATTACCTTCCTTAATAAAGTACCCCCCCCCCCTCCCCCCTCCCACACCGCCCTTATCTCTCCCTCCTCCTCCGCTTCCTGATACGGACCTTTTCAACGTATTATTGCGATACGTTATTTATACATCCTTTCTTGACACTATCCCGTTGTGAAATATAGCAGTTAAAAGGGTGAAGCAAAACCGGATCCAAAATTGTTCAGTTACCCACTTTGAAAAAAAAAGGAAGAAGAAGAAGAAGAAGAAGAAGAAGAAAAGCTTACGAGTGTCAAACCAAAGTCACCTAGACACTGTGCCCTGGCATACCCTACGCGGTAAAAACGATTTACCTGTCACCTAGACATTTGATTGTAGCGATACGGACACAGATACCATCTTTTTGTAATTAAGACTCCCGCCTAGTGTACCAACATAAAAACAATCTGGCTGTGCATAGCGTGTATGGATGACAAGGCTGCGACCAAAAAGCTTACATTACGCTCTTGTCTCTCACAGAACAGCAATACTTGGGCTTGCAGAGCACGAAATGTGGTCTATAACGGAAAATGTCGGTCCTAGTTTGGGAAGGGCGGGGAATTTAATGCTGTTTATCACAGGATTGAATCACGGACGTGTACACAGGCTGTTCATGATTGGCCTGCTTCTTGGGGTTGACGTGATTTTTACAATTCACATCCGATTTTCAAACACTCCTCACCACTTAAGGCCATAATAAACAAAATCAGTGTGCAAAGGACGTTTGCTAAAGACAGAACCAGGATGGCTGCGCTGATATAACTATCATTATTTACAGTATTGATCCTTTGGCTCACGACAGGGATACACACGGTCAATTTGGTGGTAATGCGGGAAGCGGGGATAGCTCAATGGTTAGAGCGCCGGAATCAAGATCGAAAGGTCGCGGGTTCGAGTCCCGGCAGGAGCGGCAGGAGAAGTTTCTTCTCCAGTGTCAACTTTCTGTGCTGACTCTTATTTCAGTATCCGTTCAGCCCCGTGCCACGTAACAGATCCCGACCTTTCTGCCAAAAGTGTGGGTGGCAGATTACGGCTAAACACACATGCACCTTAGTATGTGGCTTTGTATAAAGTGATGCTGTAAAATGGTGCATGGTTGTATGGTGTACACAGAACGTACGCCGAGACGGCAGCAGCTTCACGTGGCACCAGCCAAGCAACAACCAAACTGCGCTGTAAGTACCCCCACTTGGATAGGATATTCAAAAACAAGCTATAAAAGCCTAGTCTCTCATTCAGAACCACACGCTACGGTAGTGTTACGGGTCCTCCGTGAACCATCAGTCAATAGTGACAGACCCCGTAACCTGCCGTCACCCAAAGCTCTACCCCCCAACCCCCTCCCCCCTTCCTTCCCTGGCGCCAAGTCCGGTATTAACTAGCAGTCTTTCCCCCCCTCCCCCCCCCCCCCCCCCCCCCCCCCCACACACACACAAAAAACTATTTCCCTCGTCCAGACGGTATTTGCCTCAATCAGCTTAAACCGGTCGTACGTCAACCGTGCCCTCGTTAGCTTCCATGCTAAACACAGCCCGCCCACAGCTCTTTGACCACAGTGACTCCTAAAGGCCCGGTGCCAAGACCGATTGATTCACGGGGGCGACAACTGGAACTCACGCAGGTGTACCCACTACAGCGGGGCACGCACCTGACTGACTGCACGGGCCAGTGACGACCTGATCGCGTGCAGGCAAGCAAAGTAAGTAAACATGGTGCTTAACGTCCACAGAAACCATAAGGCTTATTAAGGACGGGAGAAGGGGGGGGGAGATGGGGTATGGAGGTGGGGGGAGAGGGAGATTATATACCAATCACCTGTCACCAAAATCAGTCAATAGTGACAGACCCCGTAACCTGCCGTCACCCAAAGCTCTACCCCCCCCCCCCCCCCCCCCCCCCTCTGGGTTCCTCGCACAACTTACTGGATGCGGCCTCTCAACCTCTCAGTTATGCGGCTTTCATGACTTCTGCATTAAGGTGGGCAGCGATGAGAGCCATTTTAATGTTTCAGTAGGAAGTGAGGGACAAAGTCACAAGACAGTGTCCGCAGACCACAACCTTTGAAGAAAAAGGAGAGCCGAAGCGGAATCGAACCGAGGTCCCCCATCGCGTGCAGATGAAGCGTCAGACCATGGACCACTGTCAGAGCGCACGGCGCGGGCAGCCCTGTCTGTCCACTGAACCGAAGGGGAAAAACACCGCACCACCTCCTTAACGTAGCGGACAATTCATTTGATTTATCATCACCACCCAACGCACCAAAGTTCCTTCCTAGGCTGTCTCTCACCACCTCTTTAACGTAGCGGACAATTCATTTGATTTATCATCACCACCCAACGCACCAAAGTTCCTTCCTAGGCTGTCTCTCACCACCTCTTTAACGTAGCGGACAATTCATTTGATTTATCATCACCACCCAACGCACAAAAGTTCCTCCCTAGGCTGTCTCTCACGGAACCGCTCGTTCATTTGCGCCCTAAGAATGTACACAAGGGCCTTACAATGACACAAGCTCGCGACTCACACACACACACACACACACACACACACACACACACACACACAAACACACACACACACACACACACACACACACACACACACCACACACACACACACACACACACACACACAAACTGCATACCTGTACGCCAATATAACAAGCATTCACACAGACACACAGACACAGACACAGACACACACACACTCAGGCACGCACGCACGCACGCACACCACACACACACACACACACACACACACACACACACACACACACACACACACACACACACACCACACAACTGCATACCTGTACGCCAATATAACAAGCATTCACACAGACACAACACCCACACACTGACAGCACGCACGCACGCACGCACACACACACACACACACACACGCACACACACACACACACACACACACACACACACACACACAGGTCTTCGATCCGAACGTCCCGTCAACCACACAGGGTCATCTCAGGACGAGCGAGAACAGAGACAGACAGACAGACAGACAGACAGAGCGAGAGAGAGAGAGAGAGAGAGACACACACACACACACACACACACACACACACACACACACACACACACACACCACACACACACACACACACACACACACACAGCGAGAGATTAAACATAAATGCAAGGACCAATTCTCTGTGGTCGAGGGGGGAAAGCCAAATACGACCTCTCAATTCTGACGCATCGTGGTTTAAAAACAGCACCAGATGTCGTTCATACATCAACCTATTTTACAGCAGCAGCGAGCAGTAGCTGAGGCAACAGGTGGTGTGACTGGTTGGGAGTATTCGGCAGGAGTGAATCTTTAGGCCTTCAGCGAGCGTCAGTAATGACTGCATGACACAAACAAACCCGTCCTTGCTACACTTGTGGAAGGCGTTTTTGCTTGCCGTTCGTGCGCTCACGTATGTGTATGTGTGTGTGTGCGCTCGCGCGCATAAATCACGCGTGTGAGTGTGTGTGTGTGTGTGTGTGTGTGTGTGTGTGTGTGTGTGTGTGTGTGTGTGTGTGTGTGTGTGTGTGTGTGTGTGTGTGTGTGTGCGTGTGTGTGTGCGCGCGCGCGCGCGCGTGTCAAAAGCTTCACGTATTTGAGCAGTCGTCAAAAACAGTACCTCTCCAATCAAAATGCTGACACGGCTTTCATTTTTCCAAAGGTCCTGTTACAACGCTGCCAACTAAGGCCAGGGAAGACAAACGGCTTCCCACCGCGCAAGTCAGAGATGATGAGACCGCTGAGACCCCGGTCCAGCCTTGGAGAAGCAAGTCCAGCCAGACGACAGCGGAAGAGAAGTGTGGCTGATTTCCCCAAAGGCGCGTTATCAAGGTCCCCCCCAAAGAGCTCCAGAGGCCAGAGCTCAGGAGCTGTGTGAACAGGGAGGTGGGCCTGTGCTCTCACTCCCTACCCCACCCTTCCCCCGTCCCTAATAAGCCACATGGTTGCTGTGGACGCAGAGCACCTTGAAAGGGGAAGAAGCTCCAGCGGCCCTGTGCTCGGCACTGCCAGAGGCAGCCGGGAGGACCTTCCGTGGCCTTCTGAAATCAGCGTCACAAATGTCAACCAGCTGGGTTTCGTCTCATTGGCAATACAAAAGCTTTGCTGCTTGTTGCGAAAGTCTCCAGCCACTGCTGCGGCTCCAAGGAAGGAAGGAACTCGGTGTGACAACGCCCAGACAAACATATCAGGGCGAGCGACGGTTCCAAAGTATATATATGTTATACAATATGTTGAAGCTTCGCAGACAGCCTTGTATCTAAATGACAGACGTTAAAAGAAAAAATAAAGAGAGAGAGGGCGGACAGAAGTGCAAATTTATCACGTGCGGCTGCACAATAAGAGAACGGCGTGACGTCAGAAACGCGGCCAACTTAGAAAACAGACGAACTTACAGGCTCCTTGTATATTTACGATAACCAAACGAATCGAGTTCTCGAAAAAACTCAACTTCCAATATAGTGCATGCAGTGCGGCGAAGACCCCTTGGAAATGACAGTAATGGTGAGAATATTGACCGATGGTCATTAACGAAAGAAAAAGAAGAAGCAAGTACTTCCGATTTAACTAAAAGCCACTGCCTAAAATCTGCTTTGACTGCGTTCTAACGACCAGCCTACCGTGATGGAGGTCACCTCAGCACAGCCCGTTCAAAACACAAGTAAACGT
>JABMCL010001597.1:325000-342500 GCA_018857735.1 Alviniconcha marisindica | reverse complement strand
CAGAATGACCGGGACCTTTTACCAGCTACTGCTGTAACACTGGGGTGGAACGAATACCGAAATAAGACTGGCACAGCAGAGAAGACCAGACGTGGCAACTGGGAGACGCACCACCACAAACAAATCAAAGCTGCACGGCTAAATACACCGTACGTAGCCTGTTCAGTTCTGTTGTTGCCCGTGCCATAACGACGTCAGGCCACATGAAGTCAAGTCGACGCTTCAACCTCAACAAGCGTCGCTGTCAGGGAAGGAGAAACCCACACCAGTGCGACCCGCCACCGAAGGACTGCACAAGGACTACCTGACAAGCTACGCGACCCAGCAATGTTTTCTGGGACTCGCAGGACTTACAAAAACAGCGCACTTGGGGACAGAAGGGCAGGGGGTCAGCTAGGTTTTGCATCACTGTGGCCCCGTTACAGCCAGCTAAGCGCTCTGCAATGGCTGCTATGACATTACCACTGTCAGAGTACGTTTCTGGTAATACACGTACGTGTATAGCGTGAGCCAATCTGAATGGTTATTACAATAAAATCAGCTCAGAGACACTTCTCCCTCCTCCCCCTTTTCTCCCCCTCCACCCATACCCTACCTTTCCCCTTGCTCTCTCACCTCGGGGCTATTTTTTACTGCTACTACCACTACTACTGCTACTACTACTACTACTACTACTATACTATACACACACACACACATGCACGCACGCACGCTCTCTCTCTCTCTCTCTCTCTCTCTCTCTCTCTCTCTCTCTCTCTCTCTCTCTCTCTCTCACACACACACACACACACACACACACACACACACAATTACCTGCAAACAACCGTTTAGCGGTGCGACAAACACAACAAACTCACAGACACACCAAAACAAAGACGTTGCGGTAATAATCTATCGCATTACAACGATTACTGAAGGGGTTCGCCTGTGTTGGCTCTCAGCGTGTTCCTGCAGGCTATATCTTATAATTATATATGCACGTCAGTGTAGTGGGGCCTATTGCACTCACCACTATTTCATTCCCGTTGCTGCACCGCGAGTGTGTAGTTACTCAACGCGGGACGACAGATGTTCCCATTCGATTACACAGCGCTGCTATTCTGTCTTCCTCCCTGGCAGGCGAGCACAGACTGCACAATGCTCTATTCACCCCACACACAGGGACTGATCGATTTCTGATCGTATTTCATGCACAGTCCACCGCGATGGTCATATCGAGGTGAAACAAGTCAGCAAATTACAAGTAAAGGTGCGACTCGATGTTCACGCCTGGCGTCACTCTGTGTGTGAAGAGGTATGTGGGAAAATGAAGCTGAATGAACCGGGAAGGCAAAAATTAGGAATGCAGAGTTCTTTGATGTATTGGCGAAGCACATACGGCTATTTTATATATATATATATATATATATATATATATATATACTCACTCACTCCTTTCAAGCGTTGAACAGCCTCCTCCCACCCCATTCCGTACCAGACAACAGTGGCTAGCTTTCTATCCTGGTAGCCACGCCGTTTCTGTTTTCGGTCCGTCTACATGGAATGACTTTTCCCTTCCTCTCCGAAAACAAACCCTCTCTGGACTCATTCCAATGCAACCTAAAAACACTTCTTTTCCCAAAACTGTAGACCTGCCCTGTTTTCTGTTCCGTGCTGCTGTCTTCATCCATCTCGAGTCTCCGTTTGCTGCCCGCTTTAAGCTGTGTGAATTGAGCTTTGTACAGTCAGAATGCTCGTATGTGCGGGTGCCTGTTTGTGTGTGTGTGTGTGTGTGTGTGTGTGTGTGTGTGTGTGTGTTGTGTGTGTGTGTGTGTACGCGTGTGAACAGTCGGCGTGTGAATAGTCTCCACAGACAAGATTTTGCGCTTTTACAAATACTTCAGTTATTAGCCAAGCAGCGTTCATAAACTGTGAGCAGATGTTAGCCAACGAAGCTGGCACAAAGCGGTCAACCTTGTCAACAACAACAAAAATGTTTTTAATATCTATATATATATATATACAGGTTGTTGTTGTTTTTTGTTTTTTGTTTTTTGAAGTAATGGGATTATTAACAGTTCTCTAATGTCCCTCGCCGTACACCTAGAACCCAAAGCGCGCACAAAAATGGCAGACAGCGCTATAAATTACGCGCGCTTGAGAACCAACGTGCAACAATCCATCATAAAGCCATAAAGGAGTTAATAATCATAAAACACTCCAGAACAACACAGCACAGCATCGATTGTTTGGGTTCTGTTTACCTTCTCGTCTTTTGTCGGTGCTTTTGCCAGGAATTATGATAACAATGCAAATTCTGGCAACCCCCCCCCCCTCCCTCCCCCCACTACGGACAGACACACATACAAACGCATGCATGCACACCCGAACATAAACACCCATGCGCACGAACATCCACTTACTGGCGCAACCGCCTGAAGCTGCTAAATGTGGTTTCGACAGTCGGTGCATCTCCTATGTCCGTGCAAGTATGTCGGTGTCAAAAGCCCCAGAAAGAAAGAAAAAAACTGACACAATTTACAAGGTCCAGATGGACAATCAATTACCTGTCGAGTTTCAGCAGATGTGCAACATAAAACTGACTCCCTGTTCCATGACTACGAACCTCCGAACTCAAAGCTAGTTTTTCTCCGGGAATGAATCGAAACTGAGCGCTACACTTGTCTCTGACAAAACAACTGATGTTCATCGACTGTGGAGGGAACAGATCTCTCTCTCTCTCTCTCTCTCTCTCTCTCTCTCTCTCTCTCTCTCTCTCTCTCTCTCTCTCAGCAGACAGCACAGTTGACGTACACTGTGAAGGGAGCAAATCCTTCTTAATTTCTTAGTCAAAGCCTTCTCCGTTCTGGGGACGTCTGCGGAAGACAGTTGCTCTCTCTCTCTCTCTCTCTCCTCTCTCTCTCTCTCTCTCTCTCTCTCTCTCTCTCTCTTTCTCTTGCGCGCGCACGCGCGCAAAGCTAAGGGAACAAAATTAATCCTTCTTGATCCAGGGGATTTCTGTGGAAGACGGTTGCTCTCTCTCTCTCTCTCTCTCTCTCTCTCTCTCTCTCTCTCTCTCTCTCTCTTATAACCGTACTGGTTGACTGGGTATAGAACTTTTGCTCTCTCTCTCTCTCTCTCTCTCTCTCTCTCTCTCTCTCTCTCTCTCTCTCTCTCTCTCGCCCGCAAAGCTGATGCATACCATGAGAACAAATCTTTCTTGGTTCTGTGAATTCCTGCCGGACAGTTGTTGTCTCCCCCCCCCCCCCCCCCCCCCCACCGTCCCCGAGTTTATCGTATTATGTTGCGGGTGAAGCGTGTGAAATAATGCAGGAATGTCTCGCCGCAGACATCAACAACAACAAAAAGCGGCCGAGATACATGCACCAATTACAAAGGGAGCCAGGCCGTTGGTTCTGAAGGTCCCTGCGGAAGATTGCTACTCTCTCGCCCCACCCCACATAAAGTGCGCCTGAAAAGGAAAGCCGCGCGCTTGGACTTCTCGAATGAGGACTTGTAATGCAAGCGATTCCTCCAGCACTGTGACCTTGCACATGCCTTATCAGTCGGCTTCTGTAGCTGGACCAACTGCTTGTGCCGGCCTATTACTGCATTACCGGGCGACCAGCAGAATCCTGGGTTGACAGCAATTCCAGTAATTCGCCCCATTCTCCTGCTAGTTGCGGTCAAAGACCCCCGCCATTGGCTCAGTGGAGAGATTGAATGGCGTTGGTGATAAAATCATGTTCACCCCGCAATCCAATTACCAACGTCTCGGCGTTTGCGTTGTGCCGCCAGGTCTTCTTTCTCTCTTACCCTTTCTACCCCGCCCCTTCCACCCCCCCCGCCCCTCCACCCCCCCCCACCTTATTCAGTAGCGCAGGATGCATCAATAAAATAAACGCTCTCTGTGAATGCTGATTTTGTTTGTTTGTTGTTTGCTTGTTTGGGGTGGGGGTGGGGGGGGTGGGGGTGGGGGTGATTTATGTTACGAGTGTTCCCTGCAACAGACACCCATTTGTGCAAAAAGGCGTGACACATAATTAAAATTATGCATACATGTATTTCGTAACACGAGACACGATTTCCAAACAACGCTATCTCCTAAAATCGCACTGGCCTACTGAATGAGTGTGTGCATTATCTGCCAACGGTGCAATCCAGTAAAATCGTCGCCCTCGGTAACGCAATACTTGAAGTAAATGTTCGTGTTCCTTGCGCTACAACCAAAAGACTACAGCGGGTATAGATCAACTGTCAATATATTCAAATCTTTTGTTCAGCAAACAGTGTGCTCAAACATCAGGTTCACTTCCTGCAAACAGACCCACATTATCGTCAATGTCTGCTCGTGGCTGAGCCGCAGTTATCCGGGTTTAGTGCTACATTTCTTTTCCCTTATCGAACGTCTCTGCGCGGTGAACTTCGCTATTAACCTTTAAATAATAATAAGTTGTTTAATTAGTGCTTTGAGTCCAGTCAACCACATAGGGTTGTATCGGGGCTATTAAATAACAATCATCAGTTGTTTTGTTGTTTCTTGTTGCAGTTTGTTTGTTGTTTTGGGGTTGCTGTTGCTGTTGTTGTTTGATTGGTTGCTTTTTTCTCTCTTTTGCGGGGTGGGGTGGGGGGGGGGTATTACAAGCTAATCACCAGTGTTGTGGTTAATACGTAACACGCCACCTGAGCACAATTAATTCCATTTGCTGGTTGAAATGACACGCTGCTGCATACAGATACCCGGGTAACAAGGTGTGCGAAGATTTGATTCATAACTGGGCTGATGCGTCCTTGGCACGATTTATGTGAGCAGGTTATGGTGATCGCGATAAGTCATTGAACTTTCATGAGTGTTGCTTTGCTTTTGTTGTTGCCTTGAGAATAGTTGCTGTGGACCAAAGCCGGTGCGAGAGAGAGTGGGAGAGGGAGAGAGAGAGAGAGAGCGTGCGTGCGTGCGTGCGTGCGTGCGTGTGTGTGTGCGCGCGCGCTTGTGTGCGTGCGTGTGCCTGTGCCTGTGCAGCTATTCGTCTTTCTTTTCTTTCCCTTTTTTTTCATCTTTTTTTTGGTGCTGCTGTTGTTTTGCTGTTCTGTCTGGTTGTTTGTTTCGGTTGTTGTTTGTTTTGTTTTCTGTTGTCGTTGATAGTTTTCTCATTACTTTCGTTATCACTGATCGGGGAGGCCAACTATGATCGAAAGACAAATCAATGAACTCTCTTCCCTTTTGTTGCTGTTTGCTTTTCTTTCAGAAAAATTGCAAACGTGCCCATCATAAATATGAATGAATTACTGCTACCAGTAACACTTACAACCTCAGTGAAATACGCAACAGTCTGGATCACTATAAGTTGTATTAACAGCAATTTTCTTTCCTTTCTTCTTCTTCTTCGTTGTTGTTGTTGTTATTTTTGTTTGTTTTTGTTTGTTGTTGTTTTTGTTCTTAGTTGCTTGGTTGGTTTGTGCATCGTGTAGCTAACGATGTTGCGGGTGCCGTAGTACGTTTTCAGATACTGGCTCAAAGTTACTCAAATATTCAACACCATTCTTCTCATCAGAACTGAAACAGTGCAGTGCAAAACGTATACATGTATGCAAAGTTAATTCACGGAACCAACTGAAGCCGAGCAACAAGTACTAATAATGATTAATGTTCCCGTATAATTATCGTTAAATTGGGACAAGTTCTGTGTGCGGATGTTGTTCGCGAGTATGAAATTCACCAACCAGCACGTGCCCGGAGATAGTGATATGACATGACACCTATACTTAACCGTTGCTCCAACAAACAAACCAAAGCTGGCAGAACCTGTTCAGCGGACATTTCGCGGTTTTTGTTTTTGTTTTACGTCTATTTATCACACAAACTGCGAAAACACACACACACACACACACACACACACACACACACACACACACACACACACACACACACACTCTCTCTCTCTCTCTCTCTCTCTCTCTCTCTCTCTCTCTCTCTCTCTCTCTCTCTCACACACACACACACACACACACACACACACACCACAGCCCCAATCAAGTCAGTTTTAGACGAAAGCACTGAGCTACACTCGTTACTCAAAACGAAACAGACAACACAACACAATCGTAAACAGTCAAACGATTCACCTTCAGAACTATCGCCAGCATAATAACACCACAAGTGAAGCTGCTTTAAATTTAATCTTCAAGCCTCTCACACTCATGAGCACAAAGCTTCAACAGCCTGGCTTATTCTTCGCCAAATAAATAAAAGTCCATTCTATGAACAAGTTCATTTCCAGAAACCTTATACCTTGAAAACATAAGAACAACAACGATAAATGAGACCGACTTGAGTGCTACAATTCTGACTGAAACGCTGGAATCAAAACGTGTTTTACAGAACAGTTTTACGTACAGGTTTACATAGGGACCTACGGTGACCTCGATTTCCTGTTGGGGATTCATTAGGTGCTAAAAATAGACCATGAAACATGCAAGCGGTGCAGAGAGAGGGGGAATCAGACGGTCTGCAAGGTCTACACGGCCTAACTACGCCACTTGAACCGTTTCGACGTTTAGCTGCCGCTTCGCAAGCCACAAACCGACGGATACCTTATCTCGTCTGCCGAGCTCTGTCTAGTCTTAGAGGTTTCCGTTTCCATTACCGGGCAGAACACATTCACAGCTTGCAGTTGTCGCTCGACTGCTTTAGCTTTCAGACTAAAACAAAAACAAAACTTTTTTGTTTTGTTTTGTTTTTAATGATTTAGTTACTCCATTGTAAAGTCTCTAGGTCCGGTGTTAAGTTTAAACTGTAAAGTCTCTAAGTCTTGTGTTAACTTTAAATTGTCTACAACCTAACCAGTGATGATCCACACAAGGTGCGACTGACGTCACTTCTGTCCATGAGCAGGCAGCGTCACGTTCTTTCCTGTCTCAGCTGTTAAATTACGCAGTACACACAGTGCACAAACTGCTATCCAAAACGTAAAAGTGTGCATTCATGACTAACCTCAAAGAGTCTCATTCCACTGACGTTCTGTTTTCTTTGACATGCATGTGGCCGCAGTAGGCATATTTTGCATTTATAATAATATTATATATATATGCACAGTTCTGTAAACTGTCAAGATTCAAGATTGCTCTATTATATCATCAGAGAAATTAAATTTGTGGCTATGGTTAAACAGTCCCACATCACAGCAGACAATTGCACACACTGTATTTTTTTTTGAAACTCAAAGAGCAATTGTTGTAAAAATGCATAATACCAGAAGGTACATGAATGTATATTAAATTATCTTTAATATGTTTCAGTTGATTTACCCAGTAAGTACTATACATGTCTTTGAAAAAGTCCCAGATTGAAAGTGTGCATAAATGAGCTCAGTATGCCTCGTTCCATATGTTGCTTTATTAGCTCAGTTACGTCAGTAAGCCTCATTCCATGTGTTGCTTTATTAGAGTTTAGACATGTCGCTATAATAATATATTGCATTGTAAACTCAGCACAACACAGAAATGTCAGTCCTTGGGTTACATAATAAATATATATACAGCTAGGCCTGTAGCCTGCAATGATGTTGTTCCAGCAGTGGTCAGTCAGGCCCATGTTAAACTATCATCTGTCTCCCCCCCCCACAACCCTCATGGGACAAAATGCTATGGCCCTCCGGATACCACTTGCCCTGTTTGCTGGTGGAAACAGGTTTTAACTCAAATCCACTCTTGCATAGATCTAATAAAGTAATATAAATATATATTTATTCTAAACCAGCCCCGTAGGCCAAAAAACGTTTATCTCCACACTTGATTCAACTGAAACAAGCCAAACACAGAGCATTACTGCTGGGTGTGGGAAGGGGAAATGGGAACTGCTTCAGGTTTGTGTGTAATCCACGGAACTAGTCCTGATCTGATTAATTTCCGAGGGAGTGAGAGAGAGGAAAACAGATACTAAGACAGACAGAAAGACCTCAGTCAGACAGAAAAGATAGTGCATGAATGCATTTATAAGAGAGAGAGAGAGAAGGAGAGAGAAAGTAAGTAAGTAACTGTGTTTTATGCCCAGTCAACCAGTGCGGTTATATCAGGGTGATGAGAGAGAGATAGGTAGACAAAAATAATTTAAAAGAGAGAGAGTGGGGGCGGGGGGTGCATTTTTATTTTATTTGGGGGGTTGTCTGTATAAATATTAATATATTATGTCTATCTACAGGTAACCTGAGACAGAGAACAGGTATTCAACAACAACAAAAAGTGGGGCGAAAGAAGCCAAACTAGTCTCACACAGTCACACACACACACACACACGCACATACACACACCATGAAAATACACTCATGAGCAACAGTTGCAAGTAATGACTGTTTCATGCATTGCAGTTGTCACTCCAAATCAAGGAGCACTATGTGCTCACCAACATTACACAACTTGATACTTCATCAGATTGTATCCTTTGTCTTTCATTCCCCTTTAACTGAAGCATACCTTATTCCCCTTTAAACTGAGAAACTGCTGTCACTTTCCCTGGGGAAAGCCAACTGTGACTATCACACTACGCAGCCTGACACTGTTGTAACAACACCGAGCTAACAAATTAACACTGGTGAAATTTCTTGAGAGCTTTACCAGGACAGTGTCTTTCTGCTGCTCTGGGTTCCCTACATGTATGTTTTATATGATTAAAGGAGACATCAAGCAAAGAAGTAGCACAGGCTCCTTTGCTATCTTATAGGAAATACAATCACAGCAGTTTTTAAGCTGCTTTATAAATCATCTTCTTTGTCAAAACTCAGCCATGCAACTTGCTCTATAGTCTAACAGTCTGCTCACTTTCAGAATATCCTGCTTGTGTTTCAATGCACTAAATACTATACTAATAATATTATATCATGGCCATTAGAGTAAATGTATACAATCAGCTGTATTTAAATATGTATTATATATTATAAAGCTCCCAACAATTCTGATTCTTTTTCTTCTTCATTTTGAGACAGAAGTTCAATTTTTTATAATTTATGTGTTCACCTGTTTTCATCAAATTCACACACAAAAACTAGCAAATGTTTTTAATAATATGTAGTCATCTTTCAAACAGAAACATGCCATTTTAGGCCTACACAAAAACAGCATATATGTTTGACTGTTGGAGTGTTGCAGAACTGTTACTGATAGTGTTATAAACTGAAAATTGTGTCGTTCACTCTAACTGCAAATGATGTTGGTTCATCTGCACACTGTGGAAAACTACTGCTTTACACTTACAGTTTTAAGTGGTATTTATAATACATACTCTGAGGCTAAACGGAGTAACGCCGAAGAATGGTCAATCCAGCTACTGGGGCATGCTGTCACATCATGTCACAGAGCAATTTTCTTCAACTAAAATATTGTTCACTCTCAGATTGTGTGACAGGGCTACTACCAGAATTAATGCTGGAACACAGGTCTACACGCTCTGTGGACATTTTTTTTTTTTTTAAAGTTAAAGTTGCTGAACATTTGAGCTTGAGTGTGGTTTGTAACCAGTAATGTTACTTGTATGTTACACACATGCACACACAATACACACACAGTATGGCAACACACGCACACACAAACACACACACAGTGTGGCATGTACATACATGTATAAACACACACACAGTGGCATACACAGTCTCACACACACCACACACATGTATACATGCACTCTTGCACATGTACAGAAATACACAACATATACAATTGTATGTAACAGTATAAACACACCACGTTAAATTAGAAAAAGCAGCATTAGCATCAGCTGAACCTATTGAACACATTTTCAGTACACTTTACTAAAAGCTAGTCTTACCTTCCACATCCTCGCCTGGTTCCACCTCATACTTGTCCTTCAGCAGGGCATAGGTGGCCTCCGAGATGTGCACCATTCCCGGCCGCCCAGTGGACTCCATGATGTTTGCCAGGGTGACATCATTGGACCACACGTCAAACTTGAATCGTCGCGTACCAACAATGCCACACAGCACAGTTCCAGTGTGCACTCCTACTCGCATGTCAACAGACTCGTGGTTGTCCTCGTCAAACTGTTTGATGGCCTTGATCATCCCCAGCCCCATTGTCACGCAGCACTCGGCATGGTCAGGCTGTGGTTCTGGGCAGCCTGCTACGCAGTAATAGCAGTCACCCAAGGTGCTGATTTTCTCGCATTTTGCCTTTGTGCAGAGTTGGTCAAACCGGCCAAACAGATCGTTGAGAAGCCCCACCAGGTGCTCGGCAGTCTTGTTAGATGACATCTTGGTGAAGCCGACAATGTCTGCGAACAGGATGCTGACGTTCTCCATCTGATTCATGTTGAAGGAACGGAAGATGATCTCACCCTTGGCACGCTTGCTCTTTGACCTCTTCTTCCTTCCATCGCCCATCTCATCTTCATCTTCCTTCTCTTTGTCTGGGCGGGCCTTTCTGACAGCATCCGCCACAGACCTGGGCATGAGGGAGTGGATCATGCGCTCCTTCACTTGTTTCTCAATGGTCAGGTCTCGCCGCGCCAGAACTGACTGGCCCACTTTCCAGAAGTTGCTGCGGAGACGTACTTGAGTGATGATGAAGATGTGGATGCCCAGCAGGTGGAGACACAGGTGCAACAACACCTTGCTCACAATGAACTCAACACCTTTCATCTCATCATACCGGTAGGCTACCAGAACCTCATATGCCAAGGAGAACACCACTCCCATAGGAACCGCCAAATACAGGGGCATCGGGATGAAGGTGTAGAACAGGAGAAGAACCTCAGAGGAGCCCGCAAATGTTCCGATTGGGGAGACATCAGTCTCCTGAAAGGTAAACGAAGTCAACAACAGCGCACAGAGCAGAAATGACAGGAACATGGAGGTGGGCAGCATGAATCGCTGATACACTGGGAATCGTGTGAACAGCAGGATGAGTCCGGTGATCACAGCAAGAACAAGGGCACCACCCAAATAGTACAACCAACTGGGCGACAGCTTGGCACCACCAAAGAAGGCTGCCCAGGACACACAGGCCATGATGATGTAGATGAGGGCATACTGGAAGCGGCGGCGGGTGTGGGGGAAATAGTGTCTCTGAAGTTCCTTTTCAAGGATCGGGGAATCAAACTTGGGGTTCCACCAACTGCCTGAGGCTCGCTCAAACAACACCAACGTCCTACGTTTGTTCTGTCCCACGGTTTTGCCCTTGGCCCGATTTTTGGCAGGTGACTGTAATTCCACGTGCACAGAGTCCGCGTTGGCACCGTCGTAGCGCACTACGCTTTTCTCCCCGCCGCCCCCGTTACTCGCCATCGTCAGCAGTGTGTAGAAACCTCACCAGAACTAATCGTTGAAAAGGGGGTTCCTTGCCCCGTTCAGCTTTTCGGGACCGCGGGCTTCCTGAACCGACGAAGAGAGAGAAAAAAAATGGGGGAGGGCAACACACAAACACAGCAGTTCAGGCACTCGTACTCGTAGCAGACGCTAGAAGTAAAACGGGCATGTCTCGTGTTCGTCGAGTACACACACACGAACACAGACACACATTACACGCTGGGCGACACTCGAAGTACACACAGTACGGAGACTTCTACCCTACTGAGAGTGGCATAATCCAATCGGTCTGAACATCCAGTGTTGTAGGCACCACAGCTGACAGTCTGTCGGTTCGCTTCCCTACCACTACGAAGCATGCTACTTCTGGCCGAGCCTACCTGCCTGTGCGAAGAGTTTGAGCCTGCCCGCTGCGAGAGAACGAATCGACGAAAGAACACTCCGCCTTCTTCTGTCTCGCGTTCTCTCGAGCCACGCTCGTGCTTGTGAGCCAGCGTCGCTTGCTTGGCAAGGCCCACGATTGTTACAAACACAATTCCCTCCTGTTATGCACTTGATCAAAGCATAGACGGAGATCGTTCCAGCATTTCCATGCTGCACGGAGTCGTCTGGCAACCGAAGAAGGAAGCTAACGCTCTGCGTGTGTTGTCTCCCTCTCCCCAAACCCTCTCGCTTTGCGAGTGCGTGCGCGTGTAATGGTATGTTGTGTTTGTGCCGTTCGTTTCTCCTCCCGCCGGCACACGAACTCGCGCGAGTCTTTGAAAGGCACCGCAACAGCGAATAATGTTTAGGTGTTGGTGTTGTGCGTATGGGTTGGACAATGTCTTCACTATAGCCTGGGGGATGCGGAGGGGAGGGGGGGAGGAGAGAGAGAATAAAACTTCCCCTTTTTTAAATACACAGTTTTGTGGGGGGGGGGGTTTCTAAGCCGTGTGATCCCAATATTGTTTTCCGCCGCTGTCTGAGTTTCGTCTTGCCGATCTGCAGTTGTTTCACCCTTGCCAGTTATTCCTCTTTTCAGTGCCCCCCTCACCCATCTCTCTCTCTCTCTCTCTCTCTCTCTCTCTCTCTCTCTCTCTCTCTCTCTCTCTCTCTCTCGGGACTCCGATTACCTGACAGTTTTTCAAGTTTTTTCTTTCTTCGCGAGAAAGGTGTCCATCCCGGATTTCCCATTTTGAGATTGTCCCCCTTAATTATTACTGACAGCCTGAGTCATTAATTGTCACTGAGTGCGCTAGGCTGCGCCTCTTCTTCCGGCTCTAACGGCCTAACCAAACACGGATGTTTGCCGCCCTCAAGAGAAAAGGACGTGTGAACGTCAGTCAACAAGACTTCAGTGACCAACTTGTATTTTTTTTAAATCTTTTGCGTTTGTTCTCTCAGTCAGTTCCGCCGCGCCACCACCGTCTTTACCAGTCACTGAAGTCACGTGACTCGGCTAAGTTAATTGGCCATCGGACTGGCACTGATCTCACTACATTTTTCGATCAGTGGCTTCAGCCCACCTGTCCCTACTGAATAAACCGTTGGATGATTCTGTTGACGTTAAGCGGCCCGGCGTCTGTAACCGCTCGGCATCAGGTCACTTCATTTGCGAACCGCCGGCAAGGCGGAAGAAGTGAAGATTTGTGTGCGGGGAGGGGGGGGGGAGGGTAGGGGGGTGTTACCGGGCGGCGATGACCGGCTGAAAACTCGCTGGACTCACCACTAAAGTTAATACTGATCCGCTCGTCAGTGTCAGTCGGCGTACGTGATCCGCAGTGATCCGCGTCAGTGGCGGCCGAAGAACATGACATGACTGACTCAATTGTTTTCAAACAACAAAACGGTTTTGAACCCTGTACGGCATTTCAAAGAGTTAAAAATAATACCGTTTAAATAACCATGCTACAGCTGGTTTACTTTTCTTTTTTTTTTGTATATCGGCAGTTCAGATATGGGAGTATAATATGGGAGTATGATGCTAAAAATGACGAAGTCATTGACGGTAAGTGACAGGACTCACGGTGACTCCCCGAACGTGAGACCAATACTGTCAGTACTAAAACCCACTGACTCGCGACTGAAGACAGGCCAACACTAATGACGAAGCCGAGAGGCCGACACTGTAAGCGAAACAACGATGAAGAGAAGCCAACACTGTAAGTGAAACTATGACGAAGACGGCCAACACTAAATGAAACTCAGTGACTCCCCGAAGTGAGGCCAACACTATAAGTGAAACTCAACTTCGAAGAGAGGTCAACGCTGTAAGTGAAACTCGGTCAATGACAAAGAGAGGCTGACACTGTCAGTGAAATTCAATGATGAAGAGAGGCCAACACTGTAAGTGAAACTCGACTTCGAAGAGAGGTCAACACTGTAAGTGAAACTCGGTCAATGACAAAGAGAGGCCGACACTGTCAGTGAAACTCAATGACGAAGAGAGGCCAACACTGTAAGTGAAACTCGACTTCGAAGAGAGGTCAACACTGTAAGTGAAACTCAGCCAATGACGAAGAGAGGCCGCCACTGTACGTCAGTGAAACTCAATGACGAAGTGAGGCCGCCCGGCACTGCTGTCTTGCTGCATGACAGCGGTGAAGTTGAAGCGAGGCCGACCAGTGACGCTGCTGTCTTGTATGAGAGTGACACTCAAGCTGACAAAGTGGAGAGGCCAGCATTGCCGTCTTGCCAAGTGTGAGGTCGAATATGACAGCGGAAAGGCCACGCCACGTCAATAGTATTGCCATCTTGTATGATGTTGTGTACGACACAGAGAGGCCAACAGTGTATGGTGTCCATAATAATAATGTATTCGTTTATGTGCTGTTTCTCCAAATTAGAGCACTGACATAGCCCATTACAAAGCAAAGAGGCGGATATGTCATAGAGGAGAGGGCAAGTGACGTCATGGCATGTTGCATGATTTGATGGGTTTTTTAATTATTTTTTCTGTGTGTGTGTGTGTGTGTGTGTGTGTGTGTGTGTGTGTGTGTGTGTGTGTGTGTGTGTGTGTGTGTGTGTGTCCGTTCACACACACACACACACACACACACACCACACACACACACACACACACACACACACACACACCACACACACACACACACACACACACACACGCCACAGAGAGGTCAAAATTGCCGTCTTCTATGATTTTGAGCGGGGATGGCTCAGTCAGTGGTAGAGCGACGGACTCGTGATCGAAAGGTCTCGGGTTCGAGTCCCGGTAGGAGAGCGGGAGGATTTTGTTCTCCCATGTCAACTTTCTGTGCTGACTCTTATTTCGGTATCCGTTCCACCCCCGTGTTACCGCAGTAGCACATAAAAGATCCCGGTCACTATGCCAAAAGTGCAGGTGGCAGGTTACACTGAGTAGCTAAACACACATATACCCTACGTATGAGGCTGTAAAGTGGTGCATGGTTGTATAGTGTACACATAACTTGCGCCGAGACGGCAGCAGTTTCACGTGGCACCAGCCATGTAACAACCAAACAATGGGTATTAAAAACGCGCTGTGTAAAGCTACAGGCACACATCAGAGTCGTATACGACTAGAGCGCAGACACAGAGACGATAGCATTGTAGTTGCCACTGTGAAGCGCTTAGGGCTCATCTCGAGATGAGGCGCTCAACAAACGTTCATACATTTGTTTATTTGATTATATTTTTTTCATACATTTGTTTATTTGATTAGATTTTTTTTTCCACAGAGGCCAAGCGACTGCAATCTGAATGTGGCAGAGAAATTGAGACATACTCCGATGGGAGCCGCGTGTGAAGAGTACACGGAATGACGGCGTGACACGTTTTTAACATTGTACATCATCTCATCTTGTGTGTTTTGGCGGATCACACACAATACCTGTCAGTAAGCATCGTCACATCCTGACACTTATCAGCCACTATATTAAGTGTCGGCACTGACGTCATCGGCTTCATATCAAGTGATTACAGCCGAGTGAAAACTGGAGCAGTGTCAGCTGGTGAAGAGCTCGGAAGTAGTCAGTTACTATCCTTATCATTTCACACGTACAGCAGACGCGTCGGGGCCCGGCGGCCGTTAAGCGTGCCTTCTCCACCAGTCGTACGAGCGAGCCGGTTTGGCCCAGCGGTATGGCGTTGCGTTACTGAGGCTGGTAAGTGGACGACGTGGGTTCGATTCCCGGCCTCGGATCTGCTCAGTTTCTCCAAAGATTATAAATGCATTGTATTTATAATCTTTGGTTTCTCTTCAAGAGTTGTGGTTTGTGAACACTGTCTTCGGAAATCTGGCTCTCATCGCTGCCCATCTTAATGCAGAAGCATTGTAGTGGGGGTGACCACCACCACCCTCCCCCTACACATACCTTTAATTTCTCTCTCTCTCTCTCTCTCTCTCTCTCTCTCTCCCCTCTCTCTCTCTCTCTCTCTCTCTCTCTCTCCATCTCTCTCCTCTCCTCTCTCTCTCCTCTCTCTCTCTCTCTCTCTCTCTCTCCTCTCTCTCTCTCTCTCTCTCTCTCTCTCTCATCTCTCTCTCTCTCTCTCTCTCTCTCTCTCTCTCTCTCTCTCTCTCTCTCTCTCTCTCTCTCCATCCTCTCTCTCTCTCTCTCTCTCTCTCTCTCTCTCTCTCTCTCTCTCTCTCTCTCTCCTCTCCTCTCCCCCCCCCCCCCCCTTTCTCTCTCTTTCTCTGGCTGAAAGTTCACTTGCAGTTTCCAGCGACCCTTGGAAGGAAGAGAGATGATGACGATTTTTGCAATGATTTTTCACTTTTGACGTTGTGGCATGCCCGGCGCCAAGAAGGAGTAACATGCGCACCTCCGGCCTTGTTTGTCTTCCTGGTTTTTATTTCTTCCACCTTTTGGCCTGGGAATCCATTTCCTGCTTCTAGTTTCAGTTTTTAAGCGGTGTTGCTTTGCTGTTGTCTTATTTTGTGTTTTGGGGACGAATCGTGTTTTGGACTCCACCCTGTTTCTCAATCACACTGGTACAGCCGGCAGATGTGACACCTGCTATGAGGCGAACGTCACTGTTTAGTTTCAGTGCCCACCCCCTCGCTCTCGCGCTCTTCCTTCCTTCTTTCCCCCTCCCCCTCCCTCCCCTTCCTGGCCCGGTCCCCAGGGCGTTATCTCCCTTTGGACAAAGTTCCTGCAATTTGATTTTCCTGTGTGTATTGGTGTGTGTGTGTGTGTGTGTGTGTGTGTGTGTGTGTGTGTGTGTGTGTGTGTGTGTGTGCGTCAGTCAGTGCGTGCGTGTGTGTGCGTTAGTGCTTATTCGTGCGTGTGGTGTGTGTGTATGTGGTGTGTGTGTGTGTGCGGTGTGGTGTCGTGTGTGTGGTGTGGTGTGTGTGTGTGTGGTGTGTGTGTATGTGTGTGTGTGTGTGTGCCGCGTGTGCGTGTCGTGTGTGCGTGTGCGTGTGTGTGTGTGTGTGTGTGCGTATACAGTGTGGGGTGTGTGTGTGTGTGTGGTGTGTGTGTGTGTGTGTGTGTGTGTGTGGTGTGTGTGTGTGTGTGTGTGTGTGTGTGGTGTGTGTGGTGGTGGTTGCTTCCAGTGTGTGCGTGTGTGTGGCACGCGCCGCGGTGGTGTGTGTGTGTGTGTGTGTGTGTGTGTGGTTGGTCGTTCTAACATGCTTCAGGACGACATAACCCCCCCCTCTCTCTCTCTCTCTCTCTCTCTCTCTCTCTCTCTCTCTCTCCTCTCTCTCAATCACACAACATCCCCCCCACCACCCCCTCATTCATCCATCAAACGACACAAACCCGAAACCGACTGACACGCGCCGAAATGTTTCTCAAAAGGGCGATTGATAGTTATTCACTGTCATCGCCAAGAGCGCATCTGTGTAGGCTATTCTTGTTCGCCGTACGATGGACGAATAGTGTCGGGGTGTAGAGCCTATAGTCATCTTCCCTGTTCCAGTTACACGCTTTCAGAATTAGCCTCTGTGGAGATCAAGTGGGTGCCATGTTGGCCTATCGACCAATTGCCGCGGAGCCGTGTCAAACTCGATTCGACATCACAGAACCAGTTCCGGTTTTTATTGAGATCCGCTTTCAGAAAGAATCTATGTTGAAGTTCTCCTTGTAAATTTTCCAGCCGGAGTGTCTATTTGTGTGTGTGTGTGTGTGTGTGTGTGTGTGTGTGTGTGTGTGTGTGTGTGTGTGTGTGTGTGTGTGTGTGTGTGTGTGTTGTGTGTGTGTGTGTGTGTGTGTGTGTGTGTGTGTGTGTGTGTGTGTGTGTGTGTG
>JABMCL010001597.1:312500-322500 GCA_018857735.1 Alviniconcha marisindica | reverse complement strand
AGGCTACGACTTCACCAACTGTGGCAGAAACGAAAGGACGTAGGCCTACGTTTAGTCCACTAGTCACCGTATGCCGTACATGTCAGCGAAAGGATGGGTAAGTGCTATTCACGTGGCCGATTTTGCATAGATTTCTAGCTGATTTTAAGTGGGGGGGGGGGGGGGCCATAAAGACATAAAATCGGCCAGGCTGGCAAAATGTGGTCATCGTCTACCCGCTGTCCGGTTTCACCAGCACCATTTTTTGGAGTGGAGCACTGCTCTCAAATAGTGTGTGTGATTACTTACTCCGGGTGCTGCCAGTTTCTCGCCTTCGCCACGATAAATGCCTCGCGCGACATGATTGGTCGTTTTTGACCAAAGAGAGCACTGCTCTGCTCTTACAGAGTGTGACTGCTCTACTCCAGGCAAAGCAACGGGGACCGGTGACCTACCAATTTCTCGCCAACTTTGTCTCGCCTTTACCACGATAACGATAAATACCTCGCTAATATTTTTGATCAGTGAAAGTGATGTTCCGTGACGGAAAAGCTGAAAAGTGTCGCTTCCACAAAGGTGAACCAGGACTACCGTTTTTTAACCGACCATTAAAATGTTTTGGCTAATGAGCGGTCTTGTACTTGTACTTAATTTCCTTGCGACGGAAACCATCGCAGAGACGAGCCGAGCTCAAAATAAAACTACTCAGAAGACGGTGTCAAATCGTTGGAAAGAAAATCAGCCGGCAGCAAAAAGTGTTCATTCGCACGGGCAAAGATTTCTCAACGTCTTCGAGCTGACAAAAATCGGCGGAAAATCCGATTGCGAAATGGGCCATGTGAACGAACAGCACGTTCGAGTCGCTACAGGGTGGGCTGACTTGGGCTTATCGTTCTGATCCTGTTAAAGACCCTGGTACCCCGCCCTCTCCCTAACTTGCCCCACCCCACTCCCTACTTGCCCCCCCCCCCCCCCCACCCCCCTGCCCCCCGCCCCCGCCCACCCTGCCCTTGCCTCGCCCACGCACACCTCCGACCCGGTCCTCGAGAAAGAGGGAAGCTGACGGGGGACAGCAGGGGACGGAAATAACGCCTGCGTCTCAGCCCTTCAGGCCAAGTCTTCAAGTCAGTCTGGCCGGCGGGGACATCAAGGACACGGCACTGGGCTGTGGGGATGCGATGGCGGGGGGTGGCTGAGGGGGGGAGGGTGGGGGGGGGGGGGAGCGAGAGAGAGAGAGAGAGAGAGCGGCAGAAGGGATGCGAAGGCGTGGGGGGTAGGGGGTGGGGCGGGATGCACGGGTGGGAGGGGGGGGGGGTGGAGAGAGAGAAAAGAGACGGGCTTGTGAAAAATATTGGGGGGGGGGGGGGGGAGAAAGACACAGGCAGAGGCAGAGGGGATGCGAAGGCATGGCGGTGCTGCGGGGAGGGGGGGAAGGGGGGGGGGACACACAGAGAGGGCTTGATGAAAACATTAGGTAGGCGGGTAGAAGAAGAGGCTAATGAGGCGGGTTGGCCTAGCGGTAAGGCTGGTGAGCGGGCGGACGTCGGTTCGATTCGATCCCCGCTTCGGCTGTCCTTCCTCTTCAAAAGTTGTGGTCTGTGGACAATGTCCTGTGACTTCGCCCCTCACAATGAATGAGCCATTAGAACGGCTCTCACCGCTGCCCATCTCACATCTTAGTGCAGAATCTTTCTGGTGGTGACAGTGTAGCGTTAGGACCTAGATACATCTGGACACACATCCGTCCTTTGGTAACAGTGTAGCGTTAGGTACAGTTTCCCTCCTCTCCCCCCCCCCCCCCCCCCCCGAGCCCCACCCCCTCCTACGGAGATCTCGGTTCCCGCCAGTACCTCTCCGGACACAATAGGGCGTTTAACAAGTCTTACCCAAAGGAGAGGCTCGGATGGGAAGGGGGGGGGGGGGGAGGGAGAGGAGAACTCCAACTCAATGATTTTAATACTTAAGATAACAGCCAGTCCTTGCTATACTACAAAAAAACACGAGAGAGAAGGAAAGAGCAGAGAGAGAGGGAGAGAGAGAGAGGAGAGAGAAAAGGAGAGAGAAAAACCGAACTCGAAAAACTTTATTTTCCAAGATTTATTTTTAGGAAGAGAGAGAGGGGAAGAAGAGAAGAGAGAGAGAGGGACGACAGACAGGACAGACAGACAGAAAGGACAGGACAGACAGACAAGACAGAAAAGAGAAGAGAGATGCCTGCGGAACCGGGAAGAAACTCCAACCCCAACTCGAAAATTTTAATATTTAAAGATAACAGCCAGTCCTTGCTATACTACAAACACAAACAGGCACGAGAGAGAGAGAGAGAGAGAGAGAGAGAGAGAGAGAGAGAGAGAGAGAGAGGAGAGAGAAGAGAGAGACAGACAGACAGCAGACAGACGGGGCAGACAGAAAAGAGGGAGGCAGACAGACGACGACAGAGACAAACCCAAGACGGGACAGAGCACAAGCAGAGACAGACAGACGAGCCGCACAGACAGGCAAAACAGACAACAGACAGACAGACAGAAACAGAGACAGAGACAGGACAGAGAGACAGAGAAGGGGACAGACAGACAGACAGACAGACAGACAGACAGACAGAAACAGCCAGAGACAGAGAAGAGAGAGAGACTGACTGGCGGGAACGGGCTCAGGGGGCCGAGGCCGAGGACTATCACTAACCGTTGTAACATCCAAGGAAGGTGTGACAGGAGAGTTAACACACTTGTGTCCTCCGCCGAGACAGTCATTACGACCGGGAAGGCAATAATGACTCAGCGTTTGTTTATACGCCAGTTACCGTAGGCGACTCAGGTCTTTGTCGTTGTGCTTGTGTTACGTATTTCCAGCGCTAATTAACTCCCTTGTGTGTTGGACGTTTCTAAACACGCTCGACGTTATCACGTTCTGCGTGCGGTGTGATGTTGCCCTTGTCATCGCAGTTGTATCTGTGTAGAGTGCGATATTATGTTTTCATCCTGGATGGCGCGGATCGCGAGTTGATGTTAATGATAATATTACAAATGAATGTGATTGATGTGGCGTCCTTCCTCCCGGTGGGGTATAATATGATATAATCCTTTGCGTGGATTGCGAGATGATGTTAATAATAATATTATACTTCAATTTGATCTGTCTGACGTCATCGGGGGTGGGGGTGGGGGGTATAATATGATATAATCTTTTGCGTGGATGGTGTAATGATTCTAAAACAAATGGATGTGACACGATCTCATCATTCTGCTGTGCTTGGAATGTAACTTCTGCGTGGAGTTTAATATGATGAAATAACAATAATAACATATTATTTATGGCATTCCATCTTGTAAGAGTCCAGTGCGCTTAAAGGATGCACTGACGGATTTCATAACAAACAAATACACCGCGCACTACACAACACACACACACACACACACACACAAAAACACACACCCCACACACAACCACACACACAACACCACACACCACACACACAGGCACATTGCACACCACACCCCACACCCCAACAAAAAACACACACAAAAAACACACCCCCAACACATCACACACACACACACACACACACACACACCCACACACACACACACACACACCACACACCAAAACCACACACACACCACCACACACACACCCAACACACACAACAAACAAACAAATGTGCACACAATCCATCCCAACATTACCACGATATCCGTTTTCCTCCCCCCCCCCCCCCCCCACCCCCCCAACCCCTTCCGCCATCCCCATACACACATACACGCACAAGCACACCACGCACGCACGCACGCACGCACGCACGCACGCACGCACGCACGCACGCACGCACACACACACACACACACACACACACACACTACAAATACATGCATGATGTCATTTGTCACTGGCGGTCGCTGCTCTAAATCGGCAGTCACAGCTGCAAATGTGCTCTTCACTTTGAGTGGCAACGCAATTTTACTTTGGCCGCTGCGAGAACGCCAGGCAGTTTTGCAACGGCTAAACCAACTGTGCCGCAACGACAACAAACCTCCCTCCATGGGTTTTGCAACCGCCGACCTGCAGAAGAGATGACTCGAGACTTGGACGCCGCCACAGAACGCTTTGGCAGCTGCAGATCTGTGTGGCACCAGTTTTGCAAACTCTGCACCAATGCTCCCCCCCTCCCACCCCCCACCCCCCACCCCCCAGCCCCTAGAGAGAGAGAAAGAGAGAGAGATAGGCAGTTTTTTGTCTTGTCGGCCTGACTTGGTGTCTTTCCTGCTCCTTCGCAGCGTCTACGTGGTAGTTAGTTCTTGGATTTTAACGTGCCGTCAACCGCACAATGTCACCTCGGGACGAATCACACGTTCAACATTCTTTTGCACCAGTTCAAAACAGGACGATTCTTTTGCACCAGTTCAAAACAGGACGAGTCGCACATTCAAAATTCGTTTGCGCCAGTTGAAAACAGGACGATTCTTTTGCACCAGTTCAAAACAGGACGAGTCGCACATTCAAAATTCGTTTGCGCCAGTTCAAAACAGGACGATTCTTTTGCACCAGTCCAAAACAGGACAAGTCGCACATTCAAAATTCGTTTGCGCCAGTTCAAAACAGGACGATTCTTTTGCACCAGTTCAAAACAGGACGAGTCGCACATTCAAAATTCGTTTGCGCCAGTTGAAAACAGGACGATTCTTTTGCACCAGTTCAAAACAGGACGAGTTGCACATTCACAATTCGTTTGCGGCACCAGTTCAGAAAAGGACGATTCTTTTGCACCAGTTCAAAACACACCACAAATCAAATGCTAGATTACAGTTCTGGCCACGACGAGGCAGTCTGCGTGGTAGAGTTGCGAGCAATTAACATCTGGCAATTTTTCCACCTCAGCAGGAAAAAGTGTTGCGGTAAAGCATGCGATGATTTCTCATGTTCACAGCCAGCCATCCGACACGTGTTTTAAGCCAAGACACTAAGATTGTGCCTACAAACGTCTGCATAAATTAGGCTGTACAGCACCAAATCATTCTCGGTGTGTTCGGAACAGGTTTTTGTCGTGACAGCTGTTTGGAACGGCCTTTGCTCCTCACAATTAATGACCCATTAAAATGGCTCTCATCGCTGCCCATCTGAATGCAGGAGTCATTCTGGTGGTGAGTGCGTAACGTCTCCCTCCTCTATCTCTCTCTCGTCCCCTCTTTGGATCATGTCTCGGTTCCCGCCAGTAGCCTGTCTCGTCGGAGACAACTCGGCCTTGAACAAGTCTAAACAACCAACCACTGAAACGAAGAAGCATGAGCCAACAAATAAAAAATACACTCACTGTGATTTTTTTCAGTCGATTTATGGTCTAGTTTGCTATAACAATAATAATAATGAATTTTTAAATCACGTTTAAATGTCGCGAAATCACGGCCATGAGCACTACCATTTGGTGTTTTGCCTTCGATGTATGTGACGTTCATGAACAAGTTTGAACAGTATTTGGGTCAGAAGCAGTCACTGCGTAAGGAACCCACATTTTTCTGCTCTTCGTCGGTAAAACAAAGCAAAACGAAAAACAAACCAAAAAAACACACGATCAACATGGCCGGCTACGCCACGATGAGTTCAAATTCGAAGTACGATGGTACTCCTGTTGCATACATGCTGATATCTGACAACCACACAAAGCCTGCAGGTGGAAACATTTGCACATAATTATGTTCAACGCCTTCATAAACTATGCCTGCGGAGAGGACCAAACTTAACCTGCCACGCCTATTCATTTTCGTTGTCTCTCTCTCTCTCTCTCTCTCTCTCTCTCTCTCTCTCTCTCTCTCTCTCTCTCTCTCTCTCTCTCTCTCTCTCTCTCTCTCTCTCTCTCTCTCTGTGGTGGGAGGGGCGGAGAGGGGGTGTTGATGGAACATACCAGGGAAATGCCAACGTCTCCGGTTTTTAACGTGATGGCTGTCAGGCCTTGAATTTGACTGGCCGATTTTGCATAATCTAATTCCAAGTTCTACAGGCCGAATGGTTCTGCGCAGATAAAACTCATTTCCCGTTCATATCATGGAGACAGGCGGATGATGGCCATGTCTTGGGCATGTTAATCAAACGTTACAAAGTAAATCTCAATCAGCAGGCGAGGAGGAAGAGGACGGAGAAGAAAAAGACTTAATGGCAGCTTCGGGTCTAGGCAAAAATAGAGCGTTCTGCCCTAAAACGAGAAACAGCGGACTCAGCCATCTGTCATTGGCAAAGTTTTCCTTCTACTCTTCGTGGCTGTTTCTGCTCTCCGTGTCTCTCCTAGGAGTGACAGCTAGCTCTAATCTCTATCACAGGTATTCGGGGGGGGAGAATGCTTGTAGAGAGGCTTGAGGGCGTTAAAAAATAACGCATATTTATCTGTCATCTTCTTGACAGTGTAAAAATATCTATCTATCTATGTGTCTGTCTGTCTGCGTACCGATCCATCTATCTATCTCTGCATCTATCCTTATACCTGTCTATCTATCCGTCTATATGTTTATCTACCTACTCATCCATCTGTCTCGGCACCTGTCTATTTATCGATTCATCTTTAACCGTCCATCTATCTGTTTCTATGTCTGTCTGTCTGTCTGTCTGTCTGTCGTCTGTCTGTCTGTCTGTCTGTCTGTCTGTCTATGTAACTACCTGCCCATCCATTTATATCTACATCTAAATCAAATCAAATAAATCTTTACAGTGCACAGTTACACAATGCATAAAAAGGACAAATCTTTCGTTGACATATCATCTACTATCTATCTATCTATCTACCTATCTATTTAATGGTGCACTGTCACTGTCTATGTAAGTTGTTTTTCATAAAACTGACCTCTAACAAAGTAAAACGCCAATCAGGTTGCTCTAACCACACCATACTATGCTTGGAAGGGAGGGGGAGGGGGTTCCAGTCAGTGCAATGAATGAAACATTAAGCGAGAGAGAGACGGGAGAAAGGCAGAGATGCCTTTTCACTTACGCAGAAATCGTTCTGTTATTTAGTGTGACCTTCGTGCTGATCATATATTTTAGTACGTCAGTTCCTGTTTTTGTTTGTTCTATAAAAACGTACCATGCTATTTTAAGACGTATTTCTTTGGTTTTCTAAGCAGAAGGCTGTATTCTATACCGAGAGTCTTTATTTATGTTCATTGGCCGTGTGATCTATTAGGATACGACAACGGCTTTTCAAGATTACAACAAAAATTTGTCTCTGTCTGTCTGTGTCTGTCTGTCTGTCTGTCTGTCTGTCTGTCTGTCTGTCTGTCTGTCTGTCTGTCTCTCTCTCTCTCTCTCTCTCTCTCTCTCTCTCTCTCTCTCTCTCTCTCACTCACACACACACACACACGCACGCACGCACGCACACGCACGCACGCACGCACGCACGCACGCACGCACGCACACACCACACACACACACACACACCATCCATAGTTTTAACTTCTGCCACTAAAACCCGTAAACACCTTTGGGTAGAATGAAAGGAAAACAACAACAAGAAGAAATATCCAAGGCAGGAAGGTACCACTTTTAATAAGGCGTGATACAGCAGTGTGCACATTTCCGGCAGACCTTGCCTTCGTCAAAATAACAAACAAACAAACAATGCCACTGGAAAGGAAACTATCAAAAATGCATGCGTTTTGCACACATCTCACGAAGATGAGACAGACAGACAGACAGAGACACAGACAGAGAGAGACAGAGACAGAGAGACAGACAGAAACAGAGACAGAGGGTGAATAGGAAAATCTATGGAAGGGTGGGGGGAGGGGGTCAAAACAGCCATAATCTGACAGTTGACAGACCACAAAGAAAATTATGTCAACCCAGTTACAATCGAACGACGCATTCGACGGTGGGTGGTGTGGTGCGTGGAGATGAACAAAAGGGGAAAACAAAATGCCGGACGAATGGGGCTGTACCAGCAGTGAAGATCAATCTCCACCAGACAGCTAGCTGTATGACAGCGTGCAGAGTCACAGCACGCCCACAATGAACATTCCACGCAAATCCATGGCCACACTGTTCCCCTTAAATCGATGGCAACACTTTCCCCCTGAAATCTATGGCTACACTGTTCCCCGCAAATCTATGGCCGCATTGTTCCCCTTAAATGCATATCCGTATTTCCCCTCAAATCAGCGTTCACACTGATCCTCTCAAATCTATCTTCACACCGTTTCCCGCAAGTCTTGGTTCACATTGTTCCCCTCAAATATATGTCCATACAGCCCCTCAAATATGTGTTCACACTGTTACCCTCAAATTTACGTCTAACTGGCGAACGGTAACCACAAAATGGTGCATTAATTGTAAACTGTCATATGTAAAATTTCAACAATCGTTGTGTGTGTTGCCGCCACGCCGGCGAGGCCTTTCCGGGAATCATTTTGCTTGACGTCCACAGAAACGAGACTGTTTATCAATATCAGGGACGGGGACAGGGGTTGAAGGGGGTGAAAGAGTGAAGGCTCGAAAGCAGGCCCGGAAGACCAAGAATGCACTGGACCGCCGCCAGAACAACAAATATGTTACGGCAGTGTCCCCTCGCCATTGCGCAGCAACTAGTTGCTGCCTCAACTGCTATGCGGAACCGAGTCACAAAGACAATGTCCGTAGCTCCGCTGTTGAGAAACAACTGATGCAAAAGAAGTCAACCTACAAGCCCAGCTCCATCTCCCTATTCTTGATCTCTTCTGGGCTAACTTGAGGGTCCTCCCTCCTCTTGATCTCGCCTGGACCCGCAAAAGTGTCTAACGTCTTCGTGAGAGTCCAGCTCATCTCCCTCCTCTTGATCTCGCCTGACCCGAAGTGCAACTTTCGGAAGTCCAGCTCACCTCCCTCCTCTTGATCTCGCCTGGACCCGCAAAAGTGTCTAACGTCTTCGTGGGAGTCCAGCTCACCTCCCTCCTCTTGATCTCGCCTGGACCCGCAAAAGTGCCTAACATCTTCGTGAGAGTCCAGCTAACCTCCCTCCTTTTGATCTCGCCTGGACTCTGCCTCCAGACCTTTCCGTGTAGCCTGAGCCCTATTGGGCGGTTCAGGCGGGGTTGTTAACTCCCTTGACTTTTGCCCGGCATTGCTTAAGTCCCTTAGATGATTTTACTTCCGGTGCGTACTTTCTTGGAAGGCGGTGACAGTGAATTTACGAATTTTACACTGCCAACTTTAAAGGCATTTTTGGAGGCCCGTAGTCAGAATGTGTCTGGCAACAAGCAATAAATTGTTGCTCGTGCTGTAGGATGCCCCAAAACGCATTTTTTTCCCCGAAATCGTGATCTTCTGGTCAGCCAAAAAAAAGACGCAAAGACCCTTTTTTTTTCCATCTTCCATCCCCTTTCCCGGTAATTTTTTGCAACTGCAACAGTGGTGGCATTTGTACTGCTTCGCAGTTCTAGGTTCAGCTTCCATTGTTATACACAGCGTGAAGCAACGCCTACTCAGAAATTGGCCCGGAAGTGACGCTGGGACCTCTCGCGACTTCTTGCGCGAAAGATTACAAAGGGCATTCACTCGTGCAAACCAGCTTCACTGAACCGCCCAACAGTCACCACGCGGGGTGTTCGTTGTGTCCACGAAATAACCTCACAATGTCTGTCTGCAGCGGACACTGTCCAACCGGATTGCTCCCAGGGGTAAGTAAATGGATAATTCACGGACACCATTTTCACCCAACTCAATCAGTGTTGCTTTACGTCCACAGAGACCGTACGGACTATTGGGGATGGGAGTCCAGGTCTACTCTACCACCACCTCTTTCACACAGCTCCTGAGCTCTGTGAATTTTCACCCAACACCCCTGTACTGAAGTTATAGGTTGTTCTCGGACACCGTTTCCACCGATCAATCCCCTACTGTAGATATAGACTGTAACTCATTGACACCTTTCCTAATAAGCCTCATGGTGTCTGTGGACGTTAATCAACACGTTTACTTACTGACACCTCCCCCCCTCCCCCCCTTCCCCCCGAGCCGGTTTGGCCTAGTGGTAAGGCGTTAGGCTGGTAAGCAAAAGGACCTCAGTTCG
>JABMCL010001597.1:295000-307500 GCA_018857735.1 Alviniconcha marisindica | reverse complement strand
GTGACTACAAATTCTACACTACACTTCACTTCTCCGCATTGCACTACACTGCACTACTTCGAACTACACTGCGGCACTGCACAACTCCGCACCACACTACACTACGCTACACCGCACTACTGACACTACAAATTCTACACTACAAGCACTACTCCCGGATTACGCTACTCATTATTATTATATTACACCCACCTGCACCCCACCACACTACACACCACTACGCTACACTACACTGCACTACACTACGGCTACGCTACGCTACACTACACTATGCTACGCTACACTACACTCGCAGACACGACAGCCCTACACACGCCCACATTACATTGCTGCATGTACATTAAACCACACTACCTCCTCTTCACTATGCTACATAGAAGCGAGGTATTTGGCTCTGTGCTATTGACGCCCGAATCTATCTACCTAAATCTATCTATCTAAAAATATCTATCTATTTGACTTGACGATAGGCCAAGTCAAATAAGACTAGAAGAAAATATTCTTTTAAAAAAACCTTCAATAAATTAAATCCAAATCATATGAAATAAAATCACTTTAAAAGAGTGGACTTTGTGACAGGGCTTCATGTAAGTGATTCAGCAGAATACTTCACGAAGAGCTACTTGTTGTGTTGTTGTTGTTGTTGTTGTTGTTGATAATATCACAATAGCGATCATTTCTATAGCGCCGTATCTCACCGACAAGGGTGAGCACACCGCACTTTATTTGTTGTTGTTGTTTGTTTGTTTGTTTGTTTGTTATTGTTGTTCGTTTGTTGTTGTTGTTATTTTGTTTGTTTTTTGTTTGTTTTTTTGTTTTGTTTTCTTTTGGTTTTTTGTTTGTTTTCCGTGTACCCATTTTCGTACAGCAAAAACTCCATTAAGAAACAATTGACATGACAATTGACATGATTTTGCGCAAGGTGTCCCGTGTCCTGAAAAGCCCACTTTTGCCCCAAAGTAGGAAGCGTCACACAATCTGTACTACATGTATTGTGGCTGGGCGCGGCAACCTGTACCCGCGGTTGTGTCATTTGTGGAACATTGCCGCTAACTCTTAGGGATGGTTTGGTTAGCTTATTCCTTCCCATGCCGTCAGCATCTTTTAGCAGAATAAAGGATTTCTGATGAAAGTAACCCAGCCAAGCGAATAATGTGATCTTAAACGTACTCCCTCTCAATTATACAAATGCATGGACAACCAGCAATCGCATTATTTTCTTAAGCACAAACAGCCTGCGTGATTGCGTCTAAAAATGTGTGGGTATGCATCATGATCATTCGGTACACCGAGTCTGCTTGAAATATTTTCGGAGTGTTTGCGACAGGCTCGACAAGACGATTATAATAAGATTGATGGGCATCTAAGTGTGTGTGTGTGTGTGTGTGTGTGTGTGTGTGTGTGTGTGTGTGTGTGTGTGTGTGTGTGTGTGTGTTTCAGATCAATTCGAATCGCCAAAGGCATGGACGTTTTGAACTGAGCCTGCTGAGACTGGGAGTGGCTGCTATGACCTACTTAATAAAGTGCAGGTGGCACTTTTACTGACTATATTTAGGCTACTGTGTTTGTCCTTCGCCGTAGGCTAATAATGTGTTGAAGAACTATGAAATTTCTACACTTCTCCAGCAACTGCAAGATAATTAGTCATATTTTTATTTATAATTATTATCGTTTGTTGGTGTTAGCTATCTGTGATTTTTAAAATGTGGTTGCACTGAACATTTTCGGTTTTTGTTGTTCTTTTGTGTGTGTGTGTGTGGGGGGGGGGGGGGGGTTGTTTTCTTTCTTTATTTTTAATTTTTATAGATTTTTGTATTGTCTAATTAAAATATTGTTTTTGTTTTTCAAACTTTTTTTGTGTTCTGATCTATTAATGTACAGATAAAGCGACCTTTGCCTAAGCCAGCCTTTGACAATTTCTACTCATTGTTACTCTGTCAATTAAACTAAAAACAGCAGAAATTTTGTCTTCATGACTTTGTTTGCCCGGGTCAAAAATGAACTTTTAATTTCTTGAGGTTTGTTATTGTTTTGGTGTAACTTGCTGACATATACTGTTATCTTGATAATTGTAAGATCAGCCTAATATCACTTATGTGAGAAGAATTTAAATAAAAAGGAACTGAGACGAACCTTTTACTACATAGCAAACGATAAGCGGTGCTAAGATACCAATGATCAGGTTCACCAGAAATCACAGACATTTACTTTCTTTCGTACTAGTCAGTCAGTTATTTACGGTATTATAACATTCAACATTCCGTTCATCCCAACCAGTCACAGTATTAGAACATTCGTGAACGACCCATTCTATTGTCACAATCAATCACTACTCTCAACCAACCAATCAGCGCTAACTTAAAAAGAAATACTTAGGCCAGAGATCTTTCTCCTATCAGGGTCCCGTAACCTGGAATAATCTGCCTTTCTCCATCCGCCACACACAAACATACTCCTCATTTAAGTCACAGTTGAAAACCCACTTGTTTTCCCAAACCTTCCAATAACACCCAGTTTTTGATGCTCTTTGTATTTGATTTCTAATCATGAGATGTTTCCATGGTCCATGTATAGCTGCATTGCATGTCTAGGTTGCACCGATTGTTCCAGGATGTGTGCATGTTTGCCTGCGCTTTGCTGTTACGTTGGATCGTCTGGTGTATGCATGTTTCGTGTATTGATTTTGATGTCCATTCTTGTTTTGAATTGTGAAGTGCTTTGAGCCAGTCAAGCTGGATTAGGCGTTATATAAGAATTACGATTATTATTATTATTATTATTAACTAGTTTCCAAACAACCAATCAGCGCCAAACCAGTTTCAATCCAAGCAACCAATCGGCGCAAACCGGTTTCGATCTAAGCAACTAATCAGCGCCAAACCAGTCTGCCGAACAACCAATCGGAGGCGAACCAGCTTCCAAGCAACCAATCAGAGTTAAACTTGTTTCCACGCAATCACTTAGCGCCAAACCAGTTTCCCGAACAACAAGTCAGAGCAAAACCTATTTCCCGAGCGACCAATCAGCCCCAAATCTGTTTCCAAGCAACCAGTCAACGTCAAATCAGTTTCCCGAGCAACGAATCGGCGCCAAAGCAGTATCCTGGGCAACCAATCAGAGCCAACCGCCGGTTTCCCAAGCCCACCCATATTGATGGATAAGACTTAAGATTGGATTGGAGGCGGAAACTGTCGCTAAAGTGTGTGGTCACGCACGAAGTTGGACAATGACGAGACGCGGGGAGTGAGGCACGTAGACTCCAAATGAAATCCTGTTGTCTGGACGCTGACAACCGTGGGTGGGATGGGGAGGCTGGTGGGGGGGGGGGGGGGGGGGGGGGGGGGGGGGGGGAGACATAATTATGTTGTCAGACTAGAGCAAAGTGGGCGTATCAGCTGAAGCAGATCACATCCGAGTGCTCAAAATGAAACGATTAAAAGCGAGACAGACAGAAAGAATTAATGAACTCCGGTCGTCTGGATGCTGACAACGGCGGCTTGGGGAGACGGGGTGGTTGGAGGGTACACACTGTGTCCTGTAGACTAGAGCAAAGCGAGTGTGTCAGTTGAACCAGACCGCGCGTCAGTGCTCAAAACAAAACGATTAAAAGCAAGACAGACAGAAAGACTGAACTGTCGTCTGGGCTCTGACAATGGCTGCTTGCGAAGAAGGGGCTGGATAGAGGGGACATGTTGTGTGTTGTAGACTAGAGCAAAGCGGCTGGATCAGTTGAGCCAGACCACGCCTCAGCGCTCTGAACAAAACGATTAGAAGCAAGGCAGACAGAAAGAAAGACTCGTTTATTGCGTCTCTGAAAAGGTCACTGTCTGAAAATGGATGTTGTTCACCACTTCAGTTATTTGCTGCTGGTTTTAAAAAAAACAACTAATCCTGCGACAAAGTACAAGTAACACTCAGCTCCGTTAGATCACAATGGAAAATTGATTCTCCTTCTTCTGATTTCCTCTTTTTATGGGGCTAAGCATCCGTTTTTCGGGAGACGAATCGCATATATAAATATATGGAGGATGTACCTCTGGTGGAGTTTATGTACCTTGCATTTACTTGCATGCCAGATAAGAGTCACCGTAGGCGACTCAGGTCTTTGTTGTTGTGTTTGTGTGACGTCTTTCGAGTGCTAATTAACGGCTCCCTTTGTGTCGATTTTTCTCCCGCGTATATAACTGTTCCCTCTTTCCATTTGGGCAGCCACATTCCGTCTTCGGAGGTTGACCAAGTGTGTACTGTATTTTCGTTTGTCCAAAGAAGGGCATGGATGCCAATGCTTGGGAACCCCTTCACTGCCCCAGCCTGTAAAATTTCCGGGCTGAAAAATGCTCACATACACGCCTGCAAACAGTATACTTGATGGTCCTATAACGAATCTACTTTCAGTACTGTGAATTTATGATAGACGTCCTTTCGCGTGCCCGTGCGCAGGGGAAAAAAGCCTTAAATAATCTAAAGTTTGGCACCCAGTATATGCCACTGTACACTGACAAATGCATTTCACAGCGTGAGGGGACTGCATATGTCATCGTTTTTGTTACCTCGCCACATGGCCAGCCACACACCGTCTTCGGAGAACTTATCTCCATTTCTGGAGGATGGATGCTGTTTGTTGTGCGAGGAGCTTATCACGGCTGAAAATAGTCCCCAATTTACTATGCAGCGCATAACAACATTTTCAGTGATGTAGCTTTGGTGTTCCCTGGTTCACTGGGTGTAAAACACAAACTTACTTACTTACTTTAGTGTTCCTGCTTTTATCAATGTGTTGTGACACAGCCAAGCCACGGCGTAGTTAGTAGTCAGTAGTTGGATTTGAACGTCTTCTCAACGGCACAGGGTCAGCTCACGATGATCCCATCTGAGCTACATTCCCGCCCCAGTTGAGTCATATTGCATAGCTGCTGCAAGGTCATCCACTCGCATTCGTCATGGGCAAGATTTCTCCTTGTTGTTGAGCTTTTTGGTTTGGTTTGGTTTGTTGCTTTTGACTTCTTTTGACAATAATTTAAACTCCATCTTGCCGTCGTAAATGTGTATGTGACTATATTTTCATTTACAGGTAACACTTACGAAAGCATACTGCTTTTGTGTTTCCTATATTTGTTATTTGTTGAATTAATGTTTTCGATATATAAATAAACTGTGTTTAAACCCAAATTCCTGCCAATTAACCATGAACCGGCCCATTTTTAATACAGTATATTCAGACAAGCTGTCGGTGGTATTCTTTCAGCCATCCTCTTCTGTAGTCAGCTGAAGTTCGTGAAAAAGAAGATCACGAAGTGATTAGCAAGAAAGTGCGAATGGAGAAAAGCGGCAGATCCTGCATTGTTCTTCTTTCGAGTCTCAGCTTCAGTGCATACAATGACTTCCTGGTCAAAAAATACTCATTATTTTATTCTTCAGCGTTAGAGAACGAATGTGCTTGTCACTGCTAGTTTCACACGCAGTAATTCACTCGAGGCGGCAGTTCCAAAGTTCTTCCTCTGCCTACTTCCCTGATGACTCTTAGCTTAACCTACAGGCATGAAAGACTCCTTTGCGTCATGCAATAAACTTCCACGGTAGTCACTTTTCTCACGTATGTAGGTCACTGTTGGATTAAATAGACATCACTAGGTCTCAGTAATAACTTTGACCTGAGACTATTGGATATGTTGTTGTTTTTCAAACCAGAACTGATGTACCAGAACTGGTACAGTTCAGTTCAGGATAGTATCTGGGGCATTCTCCTGAAAAATGGTGAAAACTGTGGTGAATTTTTTTATGTTATTATTTGGAAATGAAAGCTTGACATATCTTGTGTACATAAATATAAGACATAAATTGACAGGGTGACAGGAACTTGGTTACTTGTGCATTATGTTACATCATAGGTCAGCGTCTCGCATGTTACGGAAGACACCAGAAATGCATGAACAGAGTCGGCTTAGCGGCCAGTTTGACTCTTGCCTTTATTATTATACAATATTTCCTAATTAATGAAGAAATATCTGTCACTTGTTACATTTTTTAATTTTTTTATAATACATCTGCTCTTTAACGATTTTGCTTTAAAATATCTTCTTCGAAGTACAGACATTCATGAAATAGATCATGTTTTTTCCCTTAGTTTTCTTTCTTTTGCAAAGTAATTTGGAGGGGGGGTGGGGGGGGGGAGTTCACTAACTTGTTCTGAACCTTATATAATATATATATATATATATATATATAATATATATATATATATATATATATATATAATATTTATATATTATATATGTCAGAGGGATATTTGTTTCTTGCTTTCAAAAGTTAATAACCATTCGCACTTAATTAGTAATCTGTCTCACATGTTATGTAGACATCATCACAAGTACAATTATTTTTTTAAATCACACACTTGAATCATTGATCAAAAAAACTTAATAAACAAGTATATTTATTACAAAAGCAATGTTTTTTTCCACATTTTCTTGATTGGAACCGGTATTGATCCTTGCTTTAGATATCGGGATGGCCAAGAGCGGCAGCAATCTAGTCTACAGTCACCCAAGCCATATTCTCTGTCTCACGCCCTGTGTAAAAGCAAGAAAATCTTTTCACGGTGTCTTACCCTGTCTTGTGATGATGTACCATCAAACTAATCTGGGTTGTAAACGTTTCAGTATTTCTGAAGATCTAGTAGAAACGATTGTGGCTTTGACCTTGAACATAGCTAAATTACATTTATGAACGATATTCGGGCTGATGGTGATGCATCACCATACTAAATTTGATCGATCAGAGATATTGTTGTGGAAAACATTCATTGAAGTTCAGAGCCTTCACTGTGACTTTGACCTTGAATACAGCAAAGCAACCTTTTCACAAGACACTCCAGTTTATGAACATGCACTGTCCAACTAAGTCGGCCGCCCCAAAAATCAGCAGTTCAGAACATATAATAGAAAAGTCATGATTTCATTTTATGAACCCAAACTCAGTTACTGTGACCATGACCTCGAAGGTAGCAACCCTTTTTTCGCACATGAAACTCTGGCTTACAATGATGTATCACCATACTGGGTTTGGTTACAAAAGGTTCAGCGATTCATAAGATATCATCCAAACTAACATTAACTGAAACTTTTAATCTTGGCTGTGACATTGACCTTGAACACAGCAATCCCAATACTTTCACTGGTCATTTCTTTGCTTATGATGATCTACCATCAAATTGAGTTTGGTTGCAAAAGACTCACTGGTTTAGAACTAATAAAAGATATAGTAGAAACCGTCATATTTTGATTATGTAAGCCCACACTGTGACCTTGACCTTGACCAGTGCTGGTTTGATTGACGATGGACCTTTCGAAAAAGATCGCAAAGTGAGTTGCTTTCACTTCCCGGTGGAGTCTGGATTATTTACAGCAATAGTCAGCTATGTTCCGTAGCTAGATTATACGCCTTGTAAGTGTATTCGTTTATTTCCTCTTGTTGTTGTTGTTGTTGTTGTTGTTGTTGTTGTTGTTGTTGTTGTTGTTCTTCTTCTTCTTCTTCTTCTTCTTCTTCTTCTTCTTCTTCTTCTTCTTCTTCTTCTTCTTCTTCTTCTTCTTCTTCTTCTTCCCCGTCAGTTACAAAGTGCGTAAACAGTCCTAACAACTGAATCCGACTTACTCGTGATTTGATGCCATATTGCGCAGCCGCCAAACCTAGGGCAACTTTTTCTCAAAACAAGCTACCTGATTACTTTTTCATTCCCTTCATTGTTTCTGTGGGTGTCCGATGTTTGATAGAAAACGACAGTCGATCGAATGACAGATGATCAAAACGACATTTGATCGAAAGGCATTTGATCGAAGGACACTTCATCAAATACGACTCCGGTTGATACTCGTATTCATTGCCTCGATAAAGTGTCGATTCGATTAAGTGTCGTTTTATCAAGTATCGTTTCGGCTGAATGTCGCTCGATGAAGTGCCTTTCGATCAAGCCTCGCTCGATCAAGTGTCGTGCTTCCTGCTTCTGTACCTTAGCTGTTTGTTCGATGCACAGTAGAAGGAATTTGTTCCCAAAAAGAAAAAGAAAAGAAAAAAAGAGTTGTTTTGTACTATTTTTTTTTTTTCTTTTTTTTTTTTAACCCCAAACAAATAAACCATAATAATAAGAAAACGGAAGAAACACACACACACACACACACACACACACACACACACACACACACACACACACACACACACACACACACACACACACACACACACACACAAGAACACAACACAAAAGTTAAATACCTTTAACAACAAACAACAACAAAACTTTTGTTAACCTATTCTGTGTTCTGATTCCGAGCCCCCCCCCCCCCCCCCCGCCCGAAAATGCTGGCATCTATTTTGTGGTGACTCGATGAATTGTTTTGCCCTGGTATCATGACTTTCGTAGGTTGAGTTGGCGTCAAATAATTTGACAACCAAATAGCTAACATATGAAGTCAGCGTACAAATGCCTGAACTGGTGGCAGTGGATGCTGAAAACATACGCACGTATTGTAGTAAGTGTAGGAAATCAGCTGCACACGCAAAAATCTTATCCGGCTCTGAATGGGTGAACCTCGGAAGGCCCAATAGGCGAAGAAGAAAAAGAAGAGAAAAAAAAAAAAACGGGGAAAAAACACAACTAGCAGCATCAACACACAAGGGAGTTAATTAGCGCTCGAAAGACGTCTCTCAAACACAGCAACAAAGACCCGAATCGTCTACGGTAACTCACCTGGCAAAGGTACATGAACTCCATCAGAGTAACCCCCCCCCCCCCCAAAAAAAAAAAAAAAAAAAAAAGAAGAAGAAGAAGAAGAAAAGACGGTGTGCCACGACTAGAAGCAGCCGGTGCGTGGACAAGGACACGCTTGGCTGAACTCGAACCAGAGGAAAAGGTGCGATCAATACAAGCGAACCAAAGGGTTGGCTCCCAGTTTCTTTTTCCGGCTTCGTCGATTAGCCTGGTTTAAAAGCGGTTGTGCACTAACCTCAACACCTTTATGAGTGTCTTGCTGACAGCACGATGTGAGAAGTATGGTCAGTTATAACGTAGAACGATTTTGTGTGCGAGAGGCCACTGGCTGTGTGGAATGCTCGGCGGTACTTTGCACTGTACGTTGTTGATTTGATTTTGATTTCCCATTGCTTAATGTCCTCAGATGCTAAAGATCATATTAGGGACAATCTGTAGAATAATCTTGGACATAAAATAGCTGAAACCAAGTGGGGGTGGGAGGATGGGAGACGAGATGGACTTGGTCCACATGCGGATCAATACAAGGATCGGGATATTATAAAATAGCTGGGGGAAAAAGGGAAGTGGGGGGTACGTTGTTGTTGTTGATCGCTTTTATAATGCACTGTTCTCCGCTCTCGAGGAGACTCACTGCGCTCTTGTTGTATGTCACTTTGAATGTGTGTTGTTTTGTTGTTGTTGTTTGTGTGTGTGTGTGTGTGTGTGTGTGTGTGTGTGTGTGTGTGTGTGTGTTTTCCCCGTTCATGTTGCTTGACGTCCACAGAAGCCATTTACGGCTTATTATTGACGGATTTTGAAACTTCTTCTTTCATGACGTCCACAGAAACCATAAGGTTTACTAGGGACGGGCATGAATGAGTGACTGTAGTCTTTTTATACTGTCCACAGTTCTTGTACCAAATACGGTATATATAGTGCCCAACTTCAACAGTTTGAAGACAGACACTTTTAGTGCAAAATGGATTATTTTGGTGTTTCTATATAATCCACCGAACTCCGACATGGGGGATCTTTAGCGTGCGTATGTGATCTTTTTGCATGCGTTTACGCACAGGCGACCTTGGTATGCAATCTCATCCGAAGGTCTTCGTAGAGGCGGCAAAGTCACAAAGACAGTGTCCATAAACCACCACTTTTGAAGAGAAGGGACAGCCGAAGAGGAATCGAACCGATGTCCTTCTGTTTACCGGCCAAACGCTTTACCGCTAAGCCAAACCGGCTCTCATCCAGTCGCTGTAACTGTCATCCGTATTTTTATATTTTTTAAATATTTTTAACACACGTCACAACCATTAACGTTCAGTGGATACAGCTGTTGAATTTGATCGAGGCTTTAATGGATCTGCAGGCTATTTCCACACGCAAGCGAGGTGTGTTTGCGTGTAAATATGCAGAACGACTTTAAAAATGTCATGTTCCCAACGTCCAATCAACTGCGCAGGGTAAAACCCAGGACGATGTCCAAAAGGCAGAACAGATCAAAAACTGAAACTTGCGGATTTTGGTTTAGAGGCCGGTTAATTTTCTTTTGCATTTAGAAGTCGAGTTTGTGAGTAACGACTAGCTGTACTTGCAAATGATTATGCTTTTGACGTTCCCTATACCCGTTTCTAAACCAACCAGCCTTTAGGAGTTAGTGGAATCGCCCTGTAAGGCCTGATTAAAGTATTCTGAATGGACTGGACTTGACATTAGGAAGCAGTGTTAAAGTCCTGTACAGCTAGCCCATCGGCTACCCACGGTCTCTTTGGTCTTGGTCTTTTTTCTTTTCAATGTGCTTTACGTCCACAGAAACCCTTGGCTTATTAGGAACGTGGAAAGGAGGGCGGAGGGGGGTGGGGGGGGGGGGAGTAGGTCGTCCCTGCTCTCTGACCAGTAAAGACCGAAGAGACCGTCAGCCACCGTCAGAACAACAATGTTAAGGAGGTGGGGTCCCCGCCAGCGCGAAGCAACCTGTGTACTTCGCTAATTGCTGTTTCAACAGCTGTGCGGAGCGAAGTCACAAAGAAGTAAGTAAGTAAGTAAACATGCTGCTTAACGTCCAAAGAAACCATAAGGCTTATTAGGGACGGGGAGAAGGGGGGGAGGGGAGGGGAGATTATATACTTATCGCTACACTGTCACTACCAGAATGACTTCTACATTAAGGTGGGCAGCGATGAGAGCCATTTTAATGTTTCATAATTGTGAGGGACGAAGTCACTAGACAGTGTCCACAGACCACAACTTTTGAAGAGAAAGGAAAGCCGAAGCGAATTCGAACCGAGGTCCCTCCGCTTACCAGACTAACGCCTTACCGCTAGGCCAAACCGGCTCACACACAAAGACAGTGTCCGAAAGCAACCGTTGAGGAACAACTCAGCGATAAGACAGTCTATCCAGCTATGAGAGCCCACACAGCTCCTGAGCTGTGTGAAAGTCGAGGTGGCCGTCCTGGACTCCCCGTCCCTAATAAGCCTCGTGGTTTCTGTGGACGTAAAGGAGAGCCGGTTTGGCCTAGCGGTAAGGCGTTAGGCTGGTAAGCGGAAGGACCTCGGTTCGATACCGCTTCGGCTCTCCTTTCTCTTCAAAAGTTGTGGTTTGTGAACACGGTCTTGTGACGTGTCCCTCACAATTAATGAAACATTAAAATGGCTCTCATCGCTGCCCATCTTAATGCAGGTCGTTCTGGTGGTGACAGTGTAGCGATAGGTATATATACTCTCCCTCTTCCCCCACCTCCATACCCTCTTCCCCCCATTCTCCCCGTCCCTAATAAGCCTTATGGTTTCTGTGGACGTTAAGCACCATGTTTACTTTACGTGGACGTAAAGTAAAGCAACACTGAATCAATGAGAGCCCAGCTCCACCTCCCTGCCCTTGATCTGCCCTGGGCAACGTGATCATCAGCACGAACTTCTCGTGACGGGTTCCACAAGCTGGGGCGTCGAGCCCCGCGTGAGCTGGGACACTTGACTGTGCTGCCAGGCCTGCTAATCGTGACTAACGAAACTCGACTTCTAACTTTCAAGATAAAGTTAACGGGACATATTAAAACAAAACAATCATTGAAGTTTTGGTTTTGATTTATCTGTCTGTTGCAGGAAACATGTCTCGAAGAGGCTACTCCATTAAAGGGATATTCGTGTGTGTGTGTGTGTGTGTGTGTGTGTGGTAGCGGTGGTGGTGGTGGTGGTGGTGGTGAGTGTGTGTGTGTGTGTGTGTGTGTGTGTGTGTGTGTGTGTGACGACAGACAGACAGACAGACAGACAGATAACCACATCCTGGTGTACAGTCAGCAAAGGCTTCACCTCGGTACAGGGTGGCACAACGGCAACAAAAATAGATTCAGTGAACACTACGCTTGCCTTGAACATAATAAATCACAACCACAGCTGCACTTGAAAAACAACACGACAAAACCAATGACGCACGCCTTGCCACTGTAGGAAGAGACTATAAGTGATCGTTCGTGTTGATCAGCGTCAGGTTTCATGCTCCAGTGATTTATAAAGAAGAGAAATTGCACTGGAGGTCCTTGTTCAGGGCTCGCAAGAAGAGTGTGTAGCGGATGTGTATGTGTGCGTGAGTGTTCTGTCGCGCGAGCGCGCGCGCGCGCGCGTCGCTGCGTGTGTGTGTGTGTGTGTGTGTGTGTGTGTGTGTGTGTGGTGTGTGTGTGCATACGAGAGTGCGTGTGCGCACGAGTGTGTACGTGTCTATGTTGTAATTGTTGCTTCTGTTCCGAGTCTGAATA